>SWBJ01000490.1:0-31423 GCA_024195555.1 Aureobasidium sp. EXF-12298
GCCTTACCTTATTTAGCGCGCGGTCACCACGCTCGCAAGCCTTACCTTATTTAGCGCGCGGTCACCACGCTCGCAAGCCTTACCTTATTGAGCGAGTTGCCGAAAGGAAGCTCGCCACAGTTAGTCCAAAACAACTCTCGGGACCGATCATCATATTCCAGATCCACAGGTATCGGCAGCTGGTCTAGCAAGCACTGAATGCTCGCGACATCGATCAAATACTCCTCTAACGAGGGCAAAACGGACCTTTCTACGACTAAAACAGTCGCGACACAATTCAGATATGCAATTATGCCAGACACACCAAAAAGCCTGTACTTGCAAGGAGCCGGTTTTCTCTACACAGACGACTGGACCTGGGACGACACAATGAACCTATTTCGACCTTTGAACAATACAGAATTCGCTGAGGAAACCACTTCACGCGCGAGTCTGAGAGATTCCATCAGATATATTTGTGCGTCACCGCAACCTCTGCCCTCCAAGATCGTACTAACGTCACTGCATCAGCACCATGGACTTTCCAAACAGCTCACACGTATGATCATGCTGAAGCCATCCTCCAAGACAACGAGCTCATCTACCTCAAGAGCGGAGATAGTAGAAGATTCCTCGCCGTCGAAGTAGGTGTGCCGAGTATAGTCGACCGCTTGAACTTCATTTACGTGGACAAACCCACCAAACCAGGAGACGACGGCATTCGGTGGACAGTCAGGTAGACACTACCCACATCTAGCAACACCTCAGTCCCAACTAACGCACTGAGAGCACTATTCCCTCAGCAAATGAAGTAGCCACCTGGGCAATCGAATACTATCCAGCACAATCACCAAGATTTAGACTCTGGAACGTAGCAGCAAATTGTTATCTGGCGACTTCCTATCGCACGTTTCTGGATTGGAATGGTGTTTTAGCTAACGATACTGTGCTGAAAAGGTTGAGGTTGGAGCTCGAGTTGACTTGCTTGAGCGACGCGAGTATTGCGGCGTCGACTTGGGAAATCGTTGATGGTGAGTTCCCCCCAAAAAATACCGTATCCAGATTGCTCTATATTGTGCAAGGTTTAAGGCCTTTGAAATTCAAGGATACTGATAAATTGATAAAGGATATCAATAATTCACGAACCTCGAATCGGCATTTGAAACACAATTGTCAGCATTCTCCCATTCGTTACGAGGACGGCTTGGGTATCAATACAACATGATCAAAGCGATTCTAGCTCTGTAAGCCAATCCATCAGCCCATAATCGAAAGCAAACATCTTAATCATCACTTCAGTAAATCGTTCCGTCGCAACCACAACATCCTCCAAGACATGCCCACCCTTTCTCCAACAACATCAGCCAGAAAGCACACTATACTCTCGAATCTACTGATCAGCGCTTTCATATCCTTCCGCTTTGTACAAGCGCCTTTGATCAAGCGAAGAAAGTCTAAGCAGTCCACACACGTCGATCAAAACGTAAGAGCAAAAGTGTTATCTAGAGTGGCGATGTGGTTGATGTGGGCGCAATGGCTATGGAACTGGATGTTTGGGAAGCTGGATGGAGGGCGTTGTGCTATTTCATTGGTACTGATGATTTTGCTTTAAGAAGACCGGAAGATCTAATCAACAGGAGAGAATTGCATGGATAAGACTGTTCTAATTTGGTATAATATCTCAAGAGTCTCCTACCCATCTTCAATCGTCACTTCGATGGGTCTTGCGTTTGGCAGAGGATGAGAATATAGGCGAGGAGACTTGCAATTAATCGTGCATCAAAGGTCCACTGACAATAGTTCCAACTTCAACTTGCATCTTCTGTTGCGACACTCAAAAGCTTCCTCCATTTGGGTAGTGATAAAAGGAGAATAAACAGATGCAACTTCAGTCAGACTCCCCAAGTCAGCTTTCCCCCTCAAACAAGCGTACTCTCAATGATCCATCAACAATTGAAATGTTGTTTAGCACTTCAACGCTCTACCATGAAGTTCCTGTTACTTCTTTGTTGATTTTCAATTAGTCGAAACCAAGGGAAGATATCAGCATGAGGCTACAAGATCTTCCCATGACATTTGGGATACACCAAACACAGCCATCGTTACCTATTGGCAATGTGTGTGATTGCATAGCAGACAACAAGTCTTGTCGCGGCATCACGAAAAGAGATGGAAAGCTTCCGACGCTCATGGACTGTATATTCACAGGCGCGACAATTTCCCTTGAGCTTGCTGATCGAATGGTCGAAGAGAGGAAGTCGCGAAGACCGCGGTCAAGCCTGTCGCAAACATGCCAAGCCATGACGCTCCCGGATCCACTTTGAATCGCCGACCTCTCCGACTCGCGTCCGCCATCCTTCATTCCATTGTTTTCATCTTTGATTGCTACAAGACCATTCATTAATCCATGAAGAGTCACTCTCATCCATATCAAGTTACTATTCATGTCTGGTAGTGAAGCTCCTCGCTCTTTCCTGCAAAAAGCCGTCAGTCCATTGTAGCAAACGCGACACGGTGAGTTGAGACTGACGGCTTTCGCAGTGTGAGAATTGTCGACTGAGGAAGATCAAATGTGACAAGCAAATTCCTTGTGCAAGTTGTCAGACACTTGGTATTGCTTGTCAAGCTGCAGCCGCACGTGCAGCAGAGCACAGGCCTCGTATTGTTGTGACTAGCCAGTATGAAAGACAGATTGCTCTGATTCAGGAACGACTGCAAGGTATTGAGAGCAGTCTGAAACAATTATCGCAACACTCTGCTGCCTCGACTCCTCGACCTGCATCGTACAAGGCAGAAGTCATCAATGGATCTACTCAGTCGGATAAATCAATCTCGATCTATGAAGGAGAATCATCATTCGGTAATCAGACAATACAAGCAGGTCAACTTGCGGATGTCACGGCGACAGCTGTTGTTGGTACCGCATCGAATGAGTTGTCAAGTGCTTTGTCACTATTGAAAGATAGCTTGAAGCGTCATGAAGCTCTATCACGAACTCACGAGACGCACCTCAGCACAAGAGTCAAGCTCGACCTCATGAGCCAAGACGAGCTTCCTCCTGCCCCGCTCGTCATCGCCCTTATAAACAGAGCAAAAGGTAAATTACCTTCGAACACACTCAGAAGACAATTCGCTTAGCCAAATGACACAGCAAATCCATCACTATCATTGGTCGCATTCTCGTACAAAGGCGTCTCACAATTCGAATCACTCTGCCAGAAGGTCTACTTCCCACTCG
The DNA here is from genome assembly GCA_024195555.1 of Aureobasidium sp. EXF-12298. Taxonomy (NCBI): domain Eukaryota; kingdom Fungi; phylum Ascomycota; class Dothideomycetes; order Dothideales; family Saccotheciaceae; genus Aureobasidium; species Aureobasidium sp. EXF-12298. The sequence goes on from SWBJ01000490.1 coordinate 3,218, forward strand.
AACCACCACCAGTAGGTTCAATGACCTTCTTCTACGGCTTTCTTTACTTCGTCATCCGCGACTACTGGGCTCAGCAGGATCCTGCACTCCGTGAATACGACGCACAAGCAATAATTGACCTTTGCGAAACGAGATTTTGTGCCGGACTCGAGAAGTTCGAAACACTTACCATACCCGTATTGCCAAATATCCAAGCTCTTCTCATAGGTGTAAGATCCGCTCTCCGCCATTGTTCTTTTGACTCATTTAACGTTTTTGCCAGGCCATCAAAGCGCAAGAAGAATGCAAACTCTCCCTCTCCTGGACCTTCCTCTCCGCAGCAGCAACCCAATGCCACACCCTCGGTTTCCACCGCAAATCCACTCTCTCCCACGAACCCCGCGAGACCGCCGACATCAAACGCCACCTCTTCTGGCAACTCTACATGCTGGATAAAAACCTGTCTCTAAACTTAGGCCGCGGCTCCAATTTCAACGACTCGGATATCGATGCCGAGTTTTTCACTCCGTCGACGCATCCGCAGCAGAGACCGTGGGATCTGATGTCTTTGGATACGATTTTGTTTGCCAGATTGCAAGGGCAGGTTTATGAGAGGTTGTATTCTGCTTCTGCTATTGAGGCCGGGGTGGATGAGCGAGCGGCGGCAATTCAGGAGCTCTCCTCTCAAGTCAACGCGCTTAGAAATCAACTCCTATCCGTAAGTTTTTCTCTGCCCCTTCTTTCCGCCCTCATCAACACGCATGTCACTGACGTTTTCGAAAATCCAACAGATCGATTTTACAGGTGCATACTATCAAGAGCGATTGATAGGAATGGCGCATTCCGCCGATTTCGTCTGTTATTCCGTACTGACCGTAATCCACCGCGCCCAATCCCTCACCACCACCGCCACCGAAATCAGCCCCAAATGCTATGAAGCCGCTAGATTGGGGTTGGAAAACCACTTGAAGTGTTTTGCGCAATTTCGGAACCGCAGCGTGCCTCAGCAGGCGGAATATGTGAATTGGTGAGTTTCTTATTCCCCATTCCGATCTTTTACCACTTGATTGTTGTACACTTGCCTACTTCCTTACTGTTGCTTCGCCAAGGATGTTATCTAATAGGATTTTTAGGATTTTGTTATATCCATCCTTCACGCCATTCACAGTCGTTTTCATCCACGCAATCGCCACATCCGCACCCTCGGAATTGCAATTACTTCAAGAAACCGTGGCGGCCTTGAATCACGTAAAAGCCCTTTCCCCAGCAGCACGCCGTTTACATGACGTATGCGCAGCATTCACCCAAGTCGCCGCCGCATTCATAAACTCGCAACGAACACTTAATGGATGGCATAGAAGGAATGACGGGACATTATCGCTGCCATCTGCGGAGACTGGAGTGACTGGCGTGGAAGGCTTTGAGGGTATGGAGGGGATGGTGGGGCAGCAGGGGCAAGATCAAGATGCTCTGAGTGCGTTTTTGTGTAGTCTTGCTGGTAACAATAGGCCGTTGACGGATTTTTTGCATATGGATTTGTTGGATGCGGAGTTTAATATGCCGGAATTGTTCTCGGCTGGAGAGCAATAGAGAGCTAGAGTGGTAGATCTTTTGATTTCACCATTTGTCACGTCCGGTCATATCAGACACTTGCGTTATACAAAAAGCCTCATCTGTGCATTCCCGACCGCATTGTAATTCTTCGACATTGATAATGAATAGTAGTGGCGACTTCGCGCCTTATCTCGATGCCAACAATTTGGCAAGATTGGCAGAGGTGAGTCTGGTGCTCTGTCTAAGCTCCTCGAGCTTGCAAAGGCTATCCACAAAGGCTTGCGTGACGCCATGTGCAAGTAACGTTAACATTCGCTAACTTGTCAAGTTTCTCATCGAGATTCTTGATCCAATCGTCATCGACGCGACCGACTTACTCGCCGTTTGCTCTTCGCTGGATGAGTGCAAGTAAGGTCCCATCTAGGCGCCGGAACGCTTGGGTGCTGAATTGTTTGCTCATTTTGGCCGGTTTCTTGGAATGGCAGTGGTCAAGCAGATAGATTGTGAGTTTCTAGGCATAAGGAAAACCTCCTTCTAAAGCGGCGAGTTTTGAAGCTGAACACGGTTCGGGTGATAGTATCCATCATGCTGAAGATGAGTTTCTAGTCCTTGCATGCGAGATACCACACGACGATAGAAGTGATGGAGGGGGCATGCTGGATGTGAGGATCACTCGGAGAAGATTGACGAACCAAGATTGTCGTGCAGGTCATGCGACAAAGCTCCGAGAAAGGCAAGAGCAGCCGAGTCATGGTACTGAAGATATGGAAAGCATCCCAACAAGCACCAAAGACATGGTTGATGGGTGCGAGCTGTGGGATACAACCCCAACGAGCAAGATACCGAGCCTGACAAGTTCTAGCAAACAAGAATGGTTGTTCTTAGTGGTCGGCGAGTCCGAGAAAGACAGAGTTGGTGCAGCGATACCCCACAAAAGGTGGCCCGAGCGCAGCCGGAGTGATTGGCTGGACTTGGCCTCGGAGATAAACCACGACCTTGACGGTTGCGACTTGCGACTTGCAGGCCTCGATCGTCGCAACATCTCAGTCTTCGTGAAGCAGCCCATGTTGCTGGCAGGAACAATGTCATGGACTTTCTCAAGTCGTGCCGGACCAATCTTCAGGCTGTAGTATGTTGATGTATACCACAAAAGAGGGGCAGGGGGGCTGACATAGTGTCAACAGGAAGGCTATTCGCACATCGACTACCTCATATACAGCCACCAGGACGCGACAGATGGCGACAGGGGACTCTGGGACGACCTGGAGCTGCGAAATGATATTCTCCTCGGCTTGCGACAACGGAAGGTGCTGGTTCAGTCAGCTGTGGCGCAGAAGAAGGTCTGCGTCTTTGGAGGCTTCAAAGCAGCTGACGAATACATGAAAGAGGTGGGATGGAAGGGTAAGACTTTGTCCTGAGGGCGTGCTCAGGTTGAATGCTCTCGCTGACAGGGCAATATATAGTCCATCAACAAGGACGTCTCGAGGCCGCGCTCCTGACACGCGCCAACAACGATCCTAAGAACGTCATGCAGAACCAACACATTTTCACCATGTTTCTTGCTGCTGTCGAGGCTTCGCTTTCAATCTCGCTCTCCGCCTTATGTGGCGCAGTACGAGTTGGTCATTTGACCTGGATCATCCCAACCGAGGGCGACTACCAACTCCTGTCACTTCGGGCGCAAATGACCAGTCAAGGCACACTCGCTCTCCTACCTCACGCCTCCAACACGGGACTATCTACTGCTTCTGAAAAAGACGGTACAAACATAATACTCGCTCCTTCGGGAACCCCTGCCACCATCGCATCGTCGCTTTCCGACCTCGCCCTAAACGACGACGCCCCTCCTTACCAAGCCCGGAGAGAAGCGCGTATGCGTCTCAGTCGTAGAGCAAAAGACGATTCTTGGAAAGACAATGCGACTACAAAATTACGCCAGTCGAGTCTGCCGCATGACGAATCTTGGTTACGCGTCAGTCTGCGATCATCCGCCTCTTCGGAAGAAGTCGAGTGTCTGTGGCCTGGTCCGCTTTGCTTGGAAATTCCTTCACGACTATCTCCGCCTTCTATCCATGATACCGACAGTATGCAATGGTTCGACTCGAAAAATCCTTACGATGATCCCCTGAATACAGCCGAGTCTTGGTATCTTGGCCAGGAAGAGCGTGCAGATGTGGAAAAGAAGACTTTGCAGGCTGAAAAGGACAAGGCTGCTGCTGCCAACAATCCGCCGGACGAACCGATATCCGATCATCTGTCCGTCACCTCGCCTGTATATTCGCGTAGTATCCAGGATCAGATCAGTGTAAACGGCATATACCCGACCCCTCCTGATGCTGTGCCACCAATCATATGCGCAAACCCGTCGATACCTAGTGTCATTGTTTCCGACAATCCAATCGAAGCATTACCTGGACTGCCCGAGGACAACCCAGACCAAGACCAAGACCAGGATATGAGAAGGAATAGCAACACTTCCGACGTTGACCTCGATACTGAACACTACCGCAAAGGCAGCACTGATGACTTGTTTAACGATGTTGACGAAGAAATGTTTGGTAATCCTGACGTGACTGATGCTGATTTTAGCTTCTTTGACAACCCTGGTGGTCTTCATGCAATGCCTGCAATGCCTGCAATTCCTGGACCTCCTGAGGATATGACGGACGTTCTACCGGACCCTACACCAAAGCCGGAACCCGACATGTACAATCCACCGCCTATAGACTTAGAGCCCGAGGAAGACATATCAGAAGAACCTGTCAAAATTCAGGAGAAGCAGGATTCAGACATCAAGATTGAGGACGTGCCAGAGGAGATCGCTTCTACACCACCTCTCAGTCCACTCAAGATCAAGGAGAGACTTTTACCATCAAGCGAAGGGGAAGCAAACGTTATCGGACTGCGACGCGACAGCACATTTCTTCCGGTGGTCTTCAAGGGAGATGTCACCAACTTTGATGCCAAATATCGAACATTGGGCAAATTTGACAGCAAACTTACCAAGAAGACCGAAAACGCCAACCGGTCTAATTGTATCGCACTTCCAGAAAAGCCGTTTAGAACACGCATGGTCAAGCCTTTGTCTCAAAGAAGAGCTGCCACCAAGTTCACACCTCGAGATGACGATATTTCTCACCAAGACTCGGAGCTGGAGACCAGCCAGGAGTCGGACTCGGACTCTGATAGTATCCCTTCCGTCGAAGGAAGCCTTCGGTCTCTGGACATTAGGAAAAGAAAAAGAATCTCTGCCGATGAGGGTCCAACACCGAGACTGCTTGCTGAATCAGTCGTTGAGAGTGATGTAGAGAGTGTTTTTTCCGATGCAACTGCAATGGCCGATCCTGGACCCATCATTGATCAACTGGTTGCCGCAAAAGAATCTGGAAACAGGGTTACAGAGCAACAGCACAAATTTTCTGATGTTCTCTCCATGTGGAGGACACCCTCGAAGACACTGCCATCAAATCAGGATTTGAACATTTGGTCTGTCCTGGATTTTACAGCTGACGATTTGGTTGATATTGCTCAACTCGTCGCTGAGCAAAGTACATTCTCTACGTCTTCTTCGCTCGAGAGCTCGATAAACTCTACAGTCGGGTCGCCTGTGTATCATACTGCTCAAGATGCTCTCAGACAAGTCTTTGAGAAGGCGCAAGATTGCGATTTTGCCAAAGTCGGCGCAATGGCTGCATACCACGCCGAACAAGCCATCGCAGCCGCTGCCAAGAGTCAACAGCGTCCCATACCTCGACGGCCTGGTACTGTCAATTCAGTAATCACCATACCTGCTCCAGCTATTCATGTCCGTCGAGCAAATCAAGAATGGGAGTTGCAGCCTACGGCTGTCAGCTTCTGGGAGACTCTCGGTCTTGAGCCTGCACATGGACCAAAGGATGTCTCAGCATTTGCCCTATATCCTGATTCTGGCGTAGTTTGTGAAGCTGTCGCCGATTTCATGCATGATGTTAGACTGACGTATGAGAACCGCAAGTTCGGGTTTCATCATGTCGGCGGAGAAACGATTGAGCATGAGGATGGATTGATGCCATACAAATCGCATGGGGAGACTTCGGCTGTCAACATCCTCCAAGGCATCCAGACGGCATGTAATGCGCTCGGTGATCTGCTCCATGATGCTGAACTTGAAGACCCCATCATCATCTACATGGTCGATCCTTTCCAAGATGAGTCCATGACCAAATATCTCTGCGGCTGCTTTCAAGCTATGCTCATAGCATACTCCTCCGACCGCGAAGACCCACCGCCTCTGATCTTGCAAATCATTCCGATGAGCCGTATCGCATGTCCAACTGCCCTCATTGTCCCAGATCAAGTTTGGCTAGCCTCACTTGCTTCTTTTATCTACGACCGCGTCCCCGCAATGGAAAAGGACAACCACAATTCTGCCTGGCACATATCCTCATCCCCAAGCATCCATCTCGCAACTCCTCCCAGCCGCAAAATCAATTTCGCACTCACCGAACGAACACCGCGGAACTTGCTCGAAGAAGCTCAGATTTTGCATTTGGCTTATGCCGTCAATGCCGACAATTCATGGCTCAGCGCGGCTTGGACGGACAACACTGGCCGCAATCAATACCGCGCTTCCTACTGCCTTAGCAACACGGACGGCAGAGTCGTGCTGAATGAACTCAGGGATACAACATTAGCACTCACCCGCACCTCACACTGGCGCATCTTCGTCGCCCGCGCCGGCGTCATGCGCGACTGGGAAAAACGCATCTGGCGCGAAAGACCTTCTGAAACTTGGAGTATTGCGTTGCTGGATGTGGATATCTCGCCTTCACTGCAGGTGGGTGCGAATGTAGATGTAGCGGGACAAGGACAAGCAGCATTTATGACGCCGGCGGCTACACCACAGCCATCTGCATTTACGAGTCCAGAGGGTGGAGCGCAGGGAAATACACCTACTGCCGGGGAAACACCGCAGCAAACAGTACAGGAAACCCAGCAGCAGCAGCAGCAACAGCAGCAGCCTGATCCAGATGCCTTTCTCATCGACAATACGGATGAAACGTGGGGTGTCCTTATGCCCTTCTCTTGCACGCGCAGCACCACTCTTTCCCGCCCACTGGCTTCTGGGTTACTTCTTAAACGTGGCTCTTCCTCCTCTGCCGGCACTGATCCTTCTGCCAATCTTCCATCGTTGGCTGTGGATCTTATGGATGTCATGCCCCCGCGCCTGTTGGATGGCACGCCCTCGTGGCTTACTCAACGGGCCCCAGAAACCGTGCTTAAGGAATGTCTGGTTTGGTTCAGAGGGTTGGGCTTACTCGGGAAAATCAGAAGTGTGCCCGGGTGTGAGGCTGGGAATGTACCTTGGCATTTGGGTGTTGCGATACAAGGTGTTGATGCATTGACGGGATTTCTGGAGTAGTGATGATGTGGAAAAAAGTGAGCTAGAGTATATTCTTTGGAAAGTGCAGGAGATTTAAATTTGAGCATAAGAAAAACTCGTATATTTGAAAACCTTTTTTCCCATATTTGAGAGGTTTGCAAGGGGGGGCTTGCGAGTCCTTATAATCTCAAGATATCTTTCCTTTTGTTCTTTGTTCTTTGGAGAGTGAAGTTGATGACAAAGTCCACTCAACTTGCTTATTAGTAGTGTTATGCATACCGCGTTTCGGTTTACCGAGATGAAATGATTTACAACATCTTCGACAACCGATGGGAGGCTAGAGTTGGAGACCGATTTTGCACAACAACTTGAAGTATGGAAAGATTGAAAACCGAGAATGTTTGCAGATAAGAATAAACTAATAATAAACGTGAAAACCCAAACCCCTGCGCCACTTCTTAATCCTTGTCCCAGGGTATTTTCCCATGTTTATAAACAACTAATCCTCTCCATGCGATAGATCTCGGGTGAGTTCAGACAAAATCCTATACTAGTGGAACTGCAACCAACACATTCTTAACACAGCTGCTGCTAGGCACGTAGTTGGCATAGTGCAAGTTGATATCGTTGGGGCAGATGGAGAAATAGTTGTCACCACAATACAGACCTTGCGAGCTGGTGAGGCTGCACGAAGACTTTGCGTGACTGCCGGGGGCGTTGGAGAATTTGGCCAAAGGGAAGATACCGTTCTCCCACCATGCTTCGAGGAGGGAGTACTGAGAGCCACCGTACGCGACAGTGAGCTCGCCGGTCTGGTAGTTCAGGGTGAACACTGAGCCGGTGGTTGCGGGCTGGAAAGCGTAGATGATGTCGGCAGTATTTGTCTCAGTGCCGTCGGTGTCGGAAGTTTCGGTGCCGATGAGGTTTCCGTTGCTGGTCGCGAGCTTGAAGCTCGTGGTAGTAGGAGCGGGCGCGGCGGTAGTGGTGGACACAACAGATACGACACTGGTCGAAGCGGCGGCAGTGAATGTGCTAAAAGCGGTTGTAGTCGAGGTCGACGAAGGCTTGGTAGCCTGCATTGAACATGCCGAGGAGACGACAGTAGCAGGATACTTGCTGAGGTCGGCAGGAATAGACAAAGCACGCTTGTCGTTCTTAGGAGAGACAGTGGTGGTCGAATAAGAGGTAGAGGTGACCACGGGGACGGTGGTAGCAACAGACGTGACGGTGGAGACAGGGATAGAATAACCAAGGTAGGCCGAGCAGAAAGGCTGGAGCGATGACCACTTGATGTCGGCAACAGCTTGATAGGCGGCGCCTTTGGCATCTCCAACGAGAGGATCGATGCTAGCGGTAGTCTGCGTGTAGCTGAAGCTGTAGTCAACGGTGTACTGGTCCTGTCCCCTCCACTGTCCGCCATTGGTTGCGTACTTGATGGGCCACGCCTCAGTGTACAGAGAGCAGTATTGACCCTGAGGAACAATAGTACCATCGGCCTTCTTTGCGGTCAAGATGTAGGTATTAAAGAAGTTGCAGACCTTGTAAGGAGTACCGTCCTTGGGTGCCGTTGCCTTGTTGTATGCAGTCTGAGAGTTGCAGTAATCTGAGCAGAGGTTGACGTTCCAGGTGCCTTTGGTGAAGATCTTGGATCCCATGAAAGTGTTGTAACCTTGAGCATCATAAGGAGCGTTGATGGCGAACTTGCCGTAGGGAACGGCATCCTGGAAGCCAGCAGGAGTAGAGAGCTGAGTGGTGATATAGCCGTTGGATCCAGCAATTCTGACATCAAAGTTGCCACGCATTTGACCTTTGTTGACGGCGTTGTCGGCAGTAGCCGGACCTCCCCAGTACACACATTTTATCATGGTGACCGAGGGAGGGTTCAAGCATGAGGCATCGTTGGGATCAACTTGAAGGTCGTGTTAGCTGGAGTTTTCAAAGTGGAAACAAAGAGGAATAAAAAAGGCAAAAAATGCTCACCGGAAGGGTCACGCTCGAAGTAGATGTTGATAGAAACACAGCCCTGCTTGTCAGTACAGCGTTGGGCGCAAGTGTTGACATCGTAGGTGTCCATGGTGTCAAATCCCATGTAAGCAAAACTAGCTGATATTAGATCGAGCATTGATTTGGCTGGCACGATGTCTACTTACGCATTGTTGGAAGCTTGCTTGTTCAGAAAGGACTGCGTGTATCCGGTAGGTGTAGGTGCTGCAGATGCAACAGAAGCGTAATAAGTGTTGGCTGCAAAGGTACCGGCGTCGTCTTGGTCTGCAGCGTAGGTAGGTGCCGAAGATGCTCCAGTGGGTTGTCTGACACAGGTCGCGGCAGCTCTCTTGTCATGGGCCACGGCGGTGGAAGACAGAACATCGCCAGCATCAACACTGACGGATGAAATGGTTGCGGTAGCTTCAGCGACGATTGCAGCCGAGTTGAAGGTGATGGTCTGAGCGGTGACACCGACAGCTTCAGTGTAGGTCGGATCAGGAGCAGCCAGGACCATGTCCAAGTCAATTTCTTGAGGAGTAGGCAAGGCAGCGACCAAGTTGGCCGCCAAAGCGGGAAGGGCGTAGGATGAGAAGCGCATCTTGATGCTAGATATGTGGATAAAATGGAACGAGAGATGTGAGTGTTTCTGCTGTTTTCTGGATGTTGTCTGACTACATTATATACACAATGTCCCCTATGCCAGAGCCTCAGTCAGAAGAAGTTTCGGTCTGGCCGAGCAGTACAAGATGCCCGTGTGGACGCCATAAGGCGTGGCTTGCGAAGGTAAAGTCCACCATTTGCTGTCTGGAAACTGTCGACACCAGCTGAAGATCTAAGGGGGCTTGATGGTTACCGGGTGGTGGACTCTGGTACGGATGACTTGGCAGGGAACGAGGCAGGGAGACTCAGGGTGAGAAGGACTAAACCGTATCCTGTCGACACGCGCGACGAAAGCGCGATCCTTCCGTGATCGGAAGCAGCGAAATTACTGACCGAATGGGGCTAGCGAAAAGCTTGTTGCCCTCTGGAGAAATCTCCGGCTGGGGCTGTGTGCCGCTACTTGTTCTCTGTTCCTGCAGAATACCTGCCATGTTGTAACTAATCGACATCATCAGGTATTCTGAACATGTCAGACGTTCCATCGAACAATTCGAAGCACATACAATCAACGACAGCGTTGAGAAGGACTCAGTCCGCAACACCAACGTTCGTCGCGGCATCAGCGTCCTGCAACGACCCCGCAAAATGTTTCCCTGCCGTTGCGCCCGCGGATGAGACATGGGCTTGGGCTGGGCTTCAGCTCCTGTCGCTAGCAATATTGATTCTGCAAGTCAAGTGTCCCCCAGACTTGACCTCTTCCATGGTCGGTGAGAAGGTTCGGCATGCCCGATATTGCTAAGGGTACTTTCCCGTGCTGGAAATACACCAAACAAGCGACAGCTGAGCTCCGCAAGTGCTCTTAGACCCGACTCGAACGCGGACAAGAGTCTTCTTAGATGCGGTGAAAGGTCTTGGTGTGTCTTTCTTTTCGCGGCTCTTTAGCCCTACTTGATTGGCACGAGACGAATCGGACGATTTACGAGCCTCGAATTTTTGTACCAGCACCACGTGCCGGCGCTTCGGCTCGAGACGATCATTTTGTTCCCTAGATCTTCTGCGCTCTTCCGACCTAACTTGGCCATGTGGACATCCCGAATGCTCAAGATTTGCAAGAAGGTTCATCCAACACGGCAGACGACTGGCGAGGGATCTGTCTGTACAACAAGACTGCTCAACTGTACGGCTCAGCTCCTCCTGCATGCACTCCATCCCGCTGAGCTGAGATATCTATCTTTGGGTTGCGAGAGACATGTTCTCAGACCATGTCTCTTTCTCAGCTTACATTGTTCAAGAGCAGAGAGTACGCAGGGGATGTCTCGACATTCGGTATCAGGATGCGAAGTCACGGCACACGAAGCAGGCGTAGCTAACCGTTGAAACCCGGTGTGACTCTCGAACCATCAACAGATCACCTGCCACACACACCCTGCGAAAGCGACTTTTGCGTCCATGGATGGGAGGAATCGCGTCCCAACACTACAATCACAGTCTTGAAGAGGAAATGGCTTGACTTGTGCCAGGCATACATCCAAGCTGTTCTACAGACTGTGGTCTGATGTGTTTATTTGAAATATGCCTAACCCTTCTCTAGTCACAATTGTTCGTCCCGCATGGTCAAGAGCCTTTGACACCACCGAGTTGACAGATTCTACCAGTCGGTAATGCTATTGCCGACCAAGAAAAAAACATTCTCACATTGCAAGTCACCTAGCAGGCAGCAAACGTCCATCGAAGCAGGCCGTTATACCCGTGTTTAAGTTCAGCAAGCTTCAATCCTACTTGACCTGACAGAATTTTCTCTGGAACAACTCGACTCCCGAGTCCACGGCTTCAGAAACCGCCAGCGACGATGTGACTCAACTGGCAACTCCAACCTCCTCGCGATGGCTTGGTTCACGGTGAGTGTTAGTGAAGCCGGACATCTTCGCTCAAACCCGTCTTCGACGTTCGGGCGTTGGCGGTGAAACATGGATGATTGTCTCAAATGGCAAGGCTGAAGTCGAACATTCCACCAAGGGTCTTGGGATACGACCAGAATGGCGCAGGGTTGAATTCTTACTCCCGTCACAAGATGCCTATAACCGGATCATGTGGATTCTCGTGAGTATCCGGGTTGGCCTCTTAGCATCAGTGCAGCATTGGCCGACCACATCCAATTGCTCACGCCGAACAAGACACACGATGTGCTCCCTGGAGACCTTTGCCCAAGGCAATACACCCTTGCAAATATTCCAGACGAGAAAAGTTGCTTCGACTTGAACTCGAAACACAACTCCATGTGAAGCATTCGCTAAAGCTCTTCTTTGGAATGTATTATCACCCTCCCTCTTGACCTCGGAAGCACAGATATCCGGAATCGAGGTCCGATGGTCTATATTCCATCTGAGCAATCTCTGATCAACTCAGACAATGGCTCCAACCAAACCCAAGCGAACAGCTCCAACAGCCGGCATACTGGCACCCGTTCTTCCTCTCTTTCTTCTCCGTTATCCTTCGGCGACAGCGAAAATGTCTCCAACTCAAAACTTCGGGGCTAGGAAGAAGAAGCCGGTGAAACAGGAAACGTGCAAACGCTTGCCCGTTTTCGAAGCTCGACAGCGAGGGTCGGACGTGTTTGATCTTTTGCCGTTTTCGTGAGTCGTGCAAACAGTTTGACATGTGGTGGGTTGATAGTTTGGTGGGATGTTTGGCGCGAGGTGAGTTGCTGTGGATGGTTCGAGTTGGTGTGTTGCGTGGAGGTTGGTAGATAGTCAGCCGGAGGTTGGAGGACTTTGATGAGTAAGCAAGTCATGGGATAATGAAGTGATTTTCAACTCTGTTTCGTCTATACTGTCGTTGCATTATTTATCCTGTGAGGAATTTATCTCTTGTGTTTATCGCTATTCCCTTCTTTCGTAATTTGATCCGAAAATTCCGCGCTGCTGTGAAGCTTCCTTCATATATCCATTGTGTCGTCTATTCCTTGTTCTCCTCGTCCTTCTTTTCCTCATCACCATTCTCCTTGCCAGCCTCCTTGTAAATGTCGCTGTCGAAGTTGACAGGGAAATTCTCTCTACCCTCGGCATCCTTGTTGACCCAAACAGCAACGCTGCATCCAGGACACTTGAATACACCATTACCCTCCTCATCAATAGTAATCTCTCCTTGCTCCCAGCCCAAGATATCCGTCCACACCTCCCCCTTGTGCTCAGGTCCCACATGCATCTGAATCTCCCCGGGCCCGGTATTGCTCATCACAACCGCACATCCGTCCTTTCTATCATGTGTGCCTCTTCTCACCCAACCAATACAGTTTGCGTCATTCCAGTAATCGTTCAATTCACCGTAAGCGTAGAGTTTTCTCGCGAGGACGAGGTCGGCGAGTTTGTCGCCGCAGGATGGGGGTTCCGGGTTGTCGCCTTTCATGCCGTAGAGGTCGCCGTAGAAGACTGAGGGGTAGCCGTCGCGGCGGAGGAGGATCAGGGAGTAAGCGAGGGGCTTGAAGAAGCCTTCAACGGGGGTTTCGACGGTTTGGCCGGGTTGGGTGTCGTGGTTTACTACGACGGTCTGTTTTGTTTGCGTTAGTGTATACTCGTCGATATGGTTTTTTGCTGATCATGCAGGGGAAAGAAGACACTTACCACGGCGTTGACGGGCATCTCCTGGACCAGAGTGTCGTCGAAAACTTTTCGGAGATCTGCGGCTTCGCCCTTGCTGATGTTTGAGAAGTTGTTGAGGAGAGGGGAGCCGTAGAGGGAGAATTTCCTGTCCATCTGGTTTACCCAGTCGACGAGATCTTGCTTGTTGCCGGTCCAGAATTCGCCGACGTAGAAGAGATCTCCATGTTCCTTTCTCAACGCCTCGATCCATTCTTTTGTGAAGCGCTGGGAGAAGTGCTGGACGGCGTCGAGTCTGAAGCCTCGGAGTCCTACTTCGGAAACAATCCACTTGCCCCAGTTTGTGACGTCCTCGCAGACCTCGGGGTGAGAGTAGTCGAGATCGGCAAACATGAGGAAATCGGCATTACCGCCCTCGTCGTCTACACTCTCACTCCATCCCTTACCCTCACCCTGAATCTGGAAGATAGCATTGCGTCCACTTTCAGCATCATAATCCGTACCGCCGAAATGATACCAATGGTACTTCTGCTTGCTGTACTTGTCGCCTCTGCCTTCAAAGTTGAAACCCAACCATGCGGTGATCTCATGACGGTCCGAGATTTGCTTGTCGCGGTCGTTGGAGTCGACTTCGATGACGTGGCATTTTTCCTTCTTGTCGGCGGCGGCTTTGTGGTTGAGCACCGCGTCCCAGTAGAGACCGATGCCAGAGTCCTTTGCGGATTTGGAGAGGGTCATCAATTCATCTTTCGTGCCCCACTTGGTGGCCTTGCCGCCCTTTTGGTCGAATTCGCCGAGGTCGTAGAGATCGTAGACGTCGTAGCCGTTGCCCTGGAAGAGGTGTCCGAGTCAGTATGGGGAGATCTGGAGATTCTGCGGAGATGTGGAGGTTTGGGAGCTTACGTTGGGGGAGCTGGCTTTGCAGCCGGGAGGGAGCCAGATGTTGGAGATACCGATGTGCTTGTATGCGGGCATGGCATCGTTCAAACGAACATAGTGCTTGCCATCAGCAGGAACATTCCACTCAAAGCCCTGAAGCAGAGTGTAGTTCTCAGGAGTAGGTTCTTCGCCGCCCATGGTTGATGATATTCCTCAAATGATATTGATATTAAGAGGAGAAAAAAATATGTATGAGAAGAAAAGGTAGAACGGGAAAGCGGACAGCAAGCTCACGATATGTATAACATCCCAAGCAATAGGAAGTGGGATGAGAATCACCTCAACAAAGACCTACACCACTGCCCCTCCCAACAAACGGCGCTTTCACATGCCCCTCCTGCCTTGATTGTTTACGGAAAGTGGGGGCCACCGACATCACAAAAAGCTTACACGTGGCATGTAAACAACCTAGAGCAGGGCAACAAGCGTTGCGACAACCCTGATTTTTTCGCAGCGGCCGAGCAAAGTTGATAAGAGACTTTGTGACGTAGCTGCAGCGGCAGAAAGTCAACGGTTTGAGTGGGTTGGGTGACAGATGCGGGAAAGCGGGATGTGTGGAGGATGAAACTGCCGATCCGGAAGAGAGACCGAAGTCAGGGTGCTCCCCAAAGCATCATCTTCAGGCAGTTTTTGGGCAACGACAGTCGACGTAAGGGTGTGATGGCGAAGCAATACGCATCAGATGGTCGAGAATATATCCCTTCACACTGCTGATAGATTTTTGGAGCCCACAATAGTCCCGTGAAGGCAAAGTTTGGTTTTTCGTGGTCTCGATTCTTCAGTTTCTGAAATTCACTCTAGACTGCATTGGAGTCCGCTGATTCTGTTGAACAATATGATCGAACACAAAAAACATGCCAATCGATGCGCATGTCTAGCAAGACTCAAGAGATTACTTGAGAACTTCTCAGACACCAGATGGCTCTAACATAATGATTGTTGCTCATGCAAAAGATTGATATTGTTCGCTTGAAAGCCTACAAGGCTGCAAGGCCGAAGCTTCAATCATCCCGAAAATCTACCACGACGCGCTCCGTCATCGACGCGTCCACTCTCACCATCGTCCTTTCCTTACCACTCCAAATTCACGATCAATCGCCATGCTCATATAAGCAAGAAACGCCATCCAAAGCAACCCCATCCTTCTGCTCAACTTCATCCATCGCCCTCCCCGCCGTCCTCGCATACATCACAATCCCATCAACAACGCGTCCAGCAAACCCTCTCCTCTTCAACCCGGCCAGATCCCCCAATCTCTCCTTCCAAACCCCCCATCGTTGCACACTAAACCCATCATCCCCTTTCCACAAAGGCTCACTGCCATCACTACCCCCAATCCACTCTTTCCAAATCCGCTCTCCCTGATATTTTTCTTTGGTCTTGCAGAAAGACCAAATGAGTGGGGCGGAGTGGATGAGGTATGTAGAGGCGGCGGGGATGTAGAGGCCTGCGCGACGGAGTTGGGGGAAAGAATTGGTGGAGACTTCGAGGGCGTTGGAGAGGCTGAGGAGGGCTTCTGATTGCATACTGTTGAACTCGATGGGTGAGAGGGTGGGGGAGAGGGCGTTGAGGTAGAGGGAGGCGAAGGTGGAGGCGGAGAGGTATTGTTGTGCTTGTTGGTGCCAGGTGACTGTGCAGTGTCCGAGGTCGATGTTCTCGATTGTATTGACAGCTGCGGTAAACCAGGTAAGAAGAGACTTCAGACGCAAGAAGGGAGAAGAAACACACTCAAAGCTGTTTGGGAAAACTGGAAACTGAATTCGGGGATATCGTGCCAGTAAGTTCGGTAATTCTCCTTGAGCGGTTTGCCATCCACAATCACATCGGGGAGTTTGGAGATGTGCATGAGCATTTGCACGATATGCTCAAAGGTTTTGAATGTGGTTTTCGGATGGATGATGGCGAGAGACAACAACGTGAACGGATAGTACGAGATCTTCTCGCCTCTCAACAGACGAGGGTGGTAGGTCGATGCGATATCGTGAGCCGCTGTCTCAGGCTCGACAGTGCCATCCAGAAGTCCTTGGATGACGGAAATGGTTTTCTGCTCTTCTGGTCTGTTCCAGGCATTTTTGGAATTTGAGGCTGTCAATGTTGTTGTAGTCCAGTTGTCAGTCATTCTCGGCACAAGTTAGGTATGTAGGAAGTCTCATTACAATCACCAACATGGAGGACAAGACGACAAAACATTCTCAGTACTCTTGGACTGTAATACGCGGCGTCCAAAGAAGGATTCATTCATTGCGTCATAGGAAACAACACGAGTCAGTGTGATCTGACCTTTGCATAAAACATACATCCGTTACTATCTGAGCATACTGTCCACCTGTAAAAGACATTCTTGAACCGAGTGTGTTTGAGACCTCTCAGACCACGACCTTCTCAATTGCACTGACGCCGTTCTGCTCGCTGACGATGACCTGCTTCTTCTCAAGTGACTTCTTGACCGGGTTGGGGGCTTCGAAGATGGCGTCGAGTTCCTCGAGCTGTGATGGATAGATTAGTGAATGTTCGAAAGCGAGGTATTGTTGTGTGTTTGACTTACAGTGCGGTTGCGGGTTTCAGGGAAAAAGAAGTACATGATGATAGCCTGAGCAGTACACCAGGCGATAAAGATGATGTAAGTCTTCCATCCAATACTCTCGAGAGAGACTGGCCAAGCAAATTGGTTAAGCAGACCGCCAGCGTTGACAGCCAAACTTGAGAAGGCCATACCCTTGGCTCTCATCTCGAAGGAAAGAACCTCAACTGGGTAGAGGGCTTGAAGGGGTGTGATGCCGAAGGAAAAGATCGCGCCGAACATGAAAATCATGGCAACGGTTGCTTTAGCGGCAGCAGGGTTTTCGGTCTCTTTGAACAAGCCACTGGCGGTAGTCATGCCAATCCAAACGACTGCGCAACCGCTCATGAAGCAGGCGTAGCCGAGGTTGATGTTCGTTTGCTCAATGGCCTTGTGGTAGCCGGCAGTGTCAAGAACGGCGGAGATAAAGTAGCTCAGTACAGCACTGTAATGGAAGTTAGTCGAGTTCTTGCAAGAAGTAAGAAGACAGGTTGGTACGCCATACACCACATCGCCATGCGCCAGTCAGGGCGATGACGACATGGTATAAGGTATCTGTACCATGAGAGAGACTTACTTGCCAGCCCACTGACCAAAACAAGAGAAGGCACAGTTGCATGCGAGTCGGTAGCGAGAGCTGCGGTTCTTGAAGAGGGCGGAGTAATCCCAGTATCTACCAAAAACGGTATAATTAGCATATTTCACACGTAGAGAATAGTATGATATCACTGGACGTACGGCTTGTCTGCACCATCCATGTTCAAGCACTCCTCATACTCGGCAAGTTGCAACCTGACCCATGCACTGTCCGGGTTGCCTTGTCCATGCCATTTGGTAAGAGTGGCACGAGCAGTATCTTGCTTGTTGTTGACGTACAGCCAACGTGGTGACTCGGGAACGAACCAGCAGAAGAGGCAGATGATCACTGGACAGGCCATCTGGAGCCATACGGGAAGGATCCAGGAGGCATTGCCGGACAAGTTCAAAGCACCTCTGACGGCACCGGCAGCAACGATGTTTCCAGTGAACCAGAAGGTGTTGCAAAATGCGGTCACCTTGCCACGGTATGCAGGATGGGACATCTCAACGACGTAGATCGGTCCAGCAGAGGAGGCAATGGAGACACCGAAGCCTAGCATGATGTTAGTCATGATCGGTGAATTGTTCTTACGCAAAGAACGTACCAAGAACGAATCTTCCTCCGATGAACTGTTTGAGATTTCTGTCCATGAACGTTGTTCCAGAGATGATCGTGCCGACGGCGATGATGAAAGCGCCGATGAACATGCCCTTACGTCGGCCAAAACCATCGATGGCAGGACCGACGAAGGGTAATGCAACAACGCCACCAATCTGGTACATGGATGATACAATACCCGCCCATATTCCAGAGTTGGAGCCATGGAAGTAAGACTTGAACTCTGGGTTTGCGAGTAGACCATTGAGCAGACTGCCGTCGTAGCCATTCATCGTCCTGAGCACATGTCAGACATCAAAGTTCAAGGAGTGTGGAAAGGCACGACTTACTGGCACAAGAAGCCGAGAAGAGTACATCCAAAGAGCATCAGAGTAGCTGAGCTCATCAGGGTGGGGTGTTCTCGCATCAAGGCATCGTTGAAAGCCGCGCTGCCTTCAATTGTTTCAATGTGCTCGTCTGAATCGAGTGTGTCGACCTTCTGTTGCATGTCAGCATGTTCTATCAGATCGTTACTTGAGTATGCAGTACCTCGACGCCTTGAGAGGCGTACTTCTCGTCCATAGTCATAATGATAGTTGTGAGTCAAGGATATCTCGACGAAGATGATATA
The DNA here is from genome assembly GCA_024195555.1 of Aureobasidium sp. EXF-12298. NCBI lineage: Eukaryota > Fungi > Ascomycota > Dothideomycetes > Dothideales > Saccotheciaceae > Aureobasidium > Aureobasidium sp. EXF-12298. Next base: position 21,602 of record SWBJ01000490.1, read on the forward strand.
GTTGTAAGCAATGGATGAGACGCTGAGATGAGATGTATTGCAAAGAGTGTGGGGATGGACTCTAGAGATATAGATCTGCATGCACCCCGCGTAGTTGCCCCAGAGTGTTCATTTCGGGTAGATCAAGACGGAGACGAATCCTCCGCATTCAATATGAGCAGCCGTTGAAGCTTACCGAGCCCTGGAAACACTATTGTGAGAACAATTTTCGACCTCATCCTTGTCATGTGTCCATGAAGTAATATCCTCTAGTCAGCTATTGTTCAATATGTGTAACGAAAGACTGTCGCTTGCGCAAAATTGCTTGAGTCGCGAAGGATTTCGAACTTATTCTCGGGATGCAGGGCCGACATCCCTAAGGTCTGGAAGGCTCGACTGTAGTTTGGGAGATGAATTCTCGTGATGTTTGCACGCATAGCGTGTCCCAAAATACTGCTTATTGGTCCAGTCTACCCCGCAAGCATATGCATACTGCAAGGTCCTCATCTAGACTGGCATGAGCGCTCCGCTCGTGGGCTGTTCCTTCAAGTGTGAGTGACCGCGTGACATTTTATCGTGAGGCGTTTGCGTCCAGGAGAACAAGAGCAGAGAATCAAGATCAGGGGCTCTGTCACACGGAGAAACGGTCCTGGAAGCCTATAGCAATGAAAGCTAAATGACTAGATCACTTCGCTTGCGGCCTCGATAGAACGATTGGAGAGCCGAAGGAGTTAGCCTCGAGATACTCAAACTTCTGATGGTCTTCAGGTCCATGAACACTCGATACATTCAGAGCGGACTCGGGCAGCACACGGAAGAATTGGCCAGTCGCAGAGACCCGATATTTCAGTGGTTGATGTTGTGGTTACAGTATCGGCGCAGCGAGCCAAGCGGTGAATAGTTCAATCGGACAGCTTGAAAGTGCAAAAACACTGTCCTCGCTTCCAGTTGATAGAGTAAGCTTGGCCAGGCAGCTCGCCAAATTCAGTCGCGTTCCTTTGGAATTTTCCTTCACGCCGCAAATGGCGGATTTGACATGGGCGAACTGGTGAAGGTTGGATAATCCATGTGACTTCGTGGTACGTGGCGCAGATTCAGGTTATCGAGCTGCATACACGACTTGATGGTCCTTTGAGAGTGAACTGAGAACAGGTTGTCCGTCGGAGGAAGCTGCTCCGTGCCTGATCTGGGAACCTCGGTCGTGGTGGCTGCCAAGCTCGGAGGTCGGGGTAGTCTAGCCGCTTTCGGAGCGGAGCTCAAGGACACCTCCGCCCTGTCGGCCACCGAACTTGTCCATTGTCAAACCTTGGACGAGCGGGCAGCCAGATGTTATCCGGTTCAGGGTCGCGCAAATCACCGTGGTGGTTTATAAGATGCAAACGCTCGCCGCAGTCGCGGCCGACGCCTATTCACTTCTTCACCAGACAACATGACCGGAACAGCAGGAGCTACCGAAGCCTTGCTGGTGCAAGAGCTCAAAGATTCATGGGAATTCAAGCAGACTAATCTGGACAATTGGATGCCTGTGAAGACTGTGCCTACCAACGTACACCTCGATCTCATCGCAAACGACGTGTAAGCTCTTTCCATCTTGTGACTTCACCCAGCCGCTGATGTCGATGCTGCAGCATCCCAGACCCCTTCCTCGGCTTCAACGAGCTCAAGTGCGAATGGGTAGCCGACAAGAGCTGGACATACAGAACAACGCTTCCAGATGTCGGAGCAGCGAAGGATGGCCAGATCCATGAGCTTGTCTTCGACGGTCTCGATACCTTCGCTACAGTCAAGGTCAACGGAGATGTGATTCTTGAAAGCGACAACATGTTCATCCCGTACAGAATTGATGTCACAAAGAGACTCAATCATAATAATGCTAACGTTCTGGAAATCGACTTCCGCTCAGCACTTGTCGAAGGTCGCAAGATCAAAGATGCTCATCCCGAACACAAATGGGTCGGCTTCAATGCCGACATGGCCAGGCTCGCAGTGAGAAAAGCTCAGTACCACTTCGGGTGGGATTGGGGTCCTGTGTTGACGACTTGTGGTCCGTGGCGGGCAGTGCGTCTCGAAACGTCGTATGCTCGAATCTCCGATTTGAGGATTGATTACGATTTGAGCGCATCTCTCGATGACGTGGTTGTCCACGTTTCGGCCTCCACAGAACGATCCTCCGGAGCCGACGTAAACATCTCGATACGCTTAGCCGATGATCTACTCTTCGAGAAGACGGTATCAGTGGATGGCAACGGTGTTGCTAAGGCCGATTTCCACCTATCTCACCCAAAGCTGTGGTATCCCCATGGTTATGGCGAACAACCACTATACACCTGCGAGGCTGTGCTCCTAAAAAATGGTAAGGAAGTCCATACATGCAGCAGAAAGACCGGATTTCGCTGTGGTGAGCTGGTACAAGAACCCGATGAGATCGGGAAATCTTTCTTCTTCAGAGTCAATGGAGTCGACGTGTTCTGTGGCGGATCATGTTGGATCCCTGCCGATAGCTTCACGCCTCGGATCACAGAAGAGAAGTATCGGTCTTGGCTTCAGACTCTTGTTGATGGCTACCAAGTCATGATCAGGTACGTTTCACCTTCAAATGAAGTTGACTTTCGATAGCTGACTTTTCGCAGAATCTGGGGTGGTGGTATCTGGGAAGAAGACGTCTTCTATGATACCTGTGATGAGCTGGGTATACTCGTCTGGCAAGACTTCATGTTTGGCTGCGGTAACTACCCAGCTGCGATCAAATCATTCAGAGACTCTGTCGAGGCCGAGTGCGTCGCACAAGTCAAGCGCATTCGTCATCATCCTTCGATTGTCATCTACGCCGGCAACAATGAAGATTATCAAGTACAAGAACAGTGTGGCCTGACATACGACTACGCAGACAAAAATCCGGAGAATTGGCTGACAACAGACTTTCCAGCTCGCTATATCTATGAGAAGGCAAGTCAGAGATCATCGTATCTTTCGCAGGCATGACTAACAGTCTGCAGATCTTGCCAGAGGTCGTTGCGGCGCACTCGCCTCATGTGGCCTACCATTTTGGTTCTCCATGGGGTGATGGCCTCATATCGTCCGACCAGACTGTTGGTGATTTGCATACATGGGCCTGCTGGCATGGAGGGATCAAGTATCAAGAGTACGCCACTCTCGGTGGTCGTTTCAACAGCGAATTCGGCATGGAAGCATTCCCTCACATCGACACCATCAAATACTACGTCACTGATCCAGCTGAGCTTTACCCGCAATCACACATGATCGACTTCCACAACAAAGCTGATGGCCATGAAAGAAAAATTGCAACATACTTGATCGAGAACTTCAGGACTACCGACCCCAGTCTCGAGGCATACATTCATCTCACACAGCTCAGTCAGTCAGATGCGATGATGTACGGATACCGAGGCTGGAGACAGCAGTGGGGTCAGAAACGCCGCTGCGGTGGCGCTTTGGTCTGGCAACTTAACGACTGTTGGCCTGTCACTTCATGGGCTATCATCGACTACTTTCAGCGAAAGAAGCCGGCATATTATGCTATGCGACGAGTGTTGGCTCCCATCGCTGTTGCTGTGAAGAGAGCACATCACGACTGGAGTGTTGTTCATGCTCGACCTGCAAAGACGAGCTCTTTCGAGTGCTGGGTATCAAGTATGAAAGAAGTCATCGCGAAGGTAGAGCTCAAGTTCATCTCTATCGCCACTGGCAAGGAGATCAAGGAAGCTCTGATCAAGACAGATGTCAAGATCACAGCAAATGGCACAACCCCCATCTTCGATGGTGAGCTCAACAATGAGGAGGAAGAGCCGCATGTTCTTGCCGCGAGGATATGGATAGATGGAGAAGAAAGCGCTATCTCACGCGACATTGACTGGCCGCAGCCGCTGAAGTATCTGAACATGGACGACAGAGGCGTGAAGGTGGTCTATGACAATGGTAAAATCACCGTATCGTCAAAGAAGCCAACGAAAGGCTTGGTCTTTGAGGAAAGAGAAGGCGTGCTGGTGAACGACAGTGCTGTGGACATCGTACCTGGAGATGAACAGATCATCACAGTCAAGGGATTGAAAGCTGGCGACGCACCTCTGAAATGGAGATACTATGGGCAGGAGGTACGATGCATAAGTGATGCTCATAGATAGACTACAAACACCGACTTAAAGTATATCCACAAATTATGGTTTCTGAGAAACGCGCGGTTCAACATTAAATCATGCCCTAAGCTCTACTCGGAGTATGACATTCTTTCCATGTTTCCGTCATTGATCCTCATGATTTGTCGCCGAGTTCCTCTCCAAATGGTCGCTTGGTGGGGGGCCAGAATTTGTCCGCAGATCCAACGCCGCACCTGCAAGAACGATCCAAAGAACCTTAATTCTTGGCCTTCTCTTAAGAACAACTTGTGCCCTAGCCTTCACCGAGAACATAAAATTGCTACTTTCTGTCCTATCCGAAATCGATGCGTGATTCAAACCAGCGCGTCAGACTGTTCGCGCCTTCCTGAGAATACATACGTCGCCGAGGTCATTAGCTTCCCCGCCACCACCACGATGTTCCATACTTTTCCTGCCACTAAGACTTCCGACGAAGGCGCCAAACCAGCCAGGCCTTCAGCATCACGACGCATTACCACGAGTAATGCCTGTGGTACAATCTTTTTCGATAGTGCCATCCACTATGAGAAGCTGATGTGAAAATAGGATCCTGTCGGCGGAGGAAGATCCGTTGTGATGGCGCCGTGCCTTGCGGCCAGTGTAAGTAGATGACTTGTCCTTATTGGTTTGCAATATTTTCTGAAACAGTCATAGGTGTTTACTACCAGGTATGATTTCCACGAAAGCCTTGGAGATTCTGAGGCTGATCTCGTGCCAACAGCAAGCAGACGCTTGTTTGTACCAGAAGCCACCTCCACGCGTGGTGCCGTCCAAGAAGTAAGTATTGTCGCAATCTGTGATTCAGCACCTCTACTGGAGCTTACGCGATATAGGCTGTTAGAAGACTTGTCAGCGTCAGTGGAACGGTATCGCATTGTTTTCGAACGCCTTTTTCCTGGAAGAGACATTATTCACCTGGCTGCGCTTTCAAAGGACGACCTTATAGCAACGATTGGAATGCCAGCGACAGCTGAGACAATTTCTCGCATCTCGGACCTAGAGTCTCCGGTTTCTACACTCGAATCTGAAGGAGCTGAGAGTTTGGAGGCTCTGATACAAGCTCCAGAGCAGGATCCTGTCGTGGACGAAGCAACGCGACATCAAACGAGGGTCCAAGGAATCTCCGACGATGTCAACGGTCTCTCTCTGTCATTAGGTCGACCCTCCTCATACGTAGGAGTCTCATCTATAACTGCTGCTCTGAAGGTTATCTGCAGAGTGGCGCCAGCAACTCGGAGGCTACTGGCTCAAGGTCAACCTGAGACTGCTATACCGAGTCGGGTTGCTTCGCCTTCCCCAGAGCCTGGTAGTATGGAACCTACACGTTTACCTCCAGCAGAACTGGGCCAAACTTTGATTGAAGCATTTTTCAGCAAAGTACATCCTCTCATGCCTATGTTGGATGAACAATCATTCTGGCTGACTTGGCTCTATGGGGAGCGAAGAGACTCACCTTGGCTGGCTTTACTCAATACTGTGCTTGCATTAGGTTCAGTGGTTTCCTCCGACTGTACCAGTAATGCTCATCAAGCTTACTATCAGCGCGCGATGCAGCTGCTGGATTTTGATAGTCTTGGGAGTGGCAACACACTTGTCGTTCAAGCGCTAGGTCTGTTGAGCGGCTACTAGTATGTCTCCTCAGATGCCTTACAATTATAAGCGACCATGACTGACACGTCTAGCCTGCATTATGTCAGCCGACCGAATCTTGCAAACAACCTTATGGGCGCGACTTTGCGACAAGCAACTGTATTAGGCCTGCATCGAGAATATACAGATGCCAACTCATCTGACGGACTTCCAACGAACAAGGCAACTTCTGCTGATGTCCGGCGGCGAACTTGGTGGAGTCTTTATGTCTTGGATACATGGGCAAAGTGAGTCTGTCACCAATCTTTGGGTCTGCTCACGCCTAACGTTCTTCAGCACAACCACTGGAAGACCTTCATTAGGGCATCCTAGCCGTGGTATCACGGTACAGATACCATATGTGAGCATTCTTTGCATTTCGTTAAGATTGGAAAGCACAACTGACAGGAACACAGGTCAAAGATGCTCAAGATCCGGCCACCGCAAAGTTCCTGCCACTTTTGCACAATGTAGCGTTCTGTCGCATTGCCACTCAGATCCAAGATGCACTATCTGCATCGCCACTCCTACCATTTGAAGAGCTCAACCGACTTGACAAAGATCTCCTGCAATGGCATAGCGAATTGCCTGGGTCATTGAAGCCTTCGACCTCGCATGACTCAAGTTTCAGCACAAAGCGTCGTTCTTCCAAGGCATCAAAACGTTCAAACACAGCCGAGATCCTAGAGATACCAAGTATGATCATGTATTGGAGATACCAGAATCTGCGACTTCTGCTGCACAGGCCTTATCTTTTGGCTACTGCTTTACGCAATGTACCAGATACATCACTATCAGCCGAAGAGAAAGTAGGTGTGGGCCGCTGTCGAGCTGTGGCAGCTCGGACCATTGCAGATATCAGCAGTATGTGTCCAGAAGATTTGCTCGCTGGTTGGAATGGTGTTTGGTTCATGTAGGTTACAATCTTCGAAACTCGGATCGCGATTGTCATACTAACACTTCATCAAGGTATCAAGCTGTCATGGTCCCCCTCGTTTGCATATTTTCGTCATTAGCTAGGACAACAACCCCGGCAAAGGGCTCCGAACAAGACTCCGAAGCGAACGAAACTGGAGAATCGCCCAGTAACTTCTCTGATATCAGCAGTCATAGAGACATTCCGGACTGGCAAGCACAAGTTGAAAAGGCTCTGGACTTCTTCGAGAGGATGAAGCCCTGGTCAGCAGCTGCTTCAAAGTCTAAGGATGTGGTTTCCAGGCTATATGAAGCCAGCAAGCATTTGACCTCTGGCCAGGACGAATCTACCTGGAAACCCACTCAATCGCTGAACTTCAACACAGCAACCACAGTCCTCGCATTTAATCAAAACAAGACCGTCGAAAGTTATCAACTGCCCATACAGACTACAGACACGAATACGGAAGGTATCTGGGGTCTGTCACCAAATGGAGCCGCTGCAATGAACAACTTCTGGTTCGACGACATGATGTGGGATGTCCCAATGACAGACCCTGACATGCTAGAAAATACAGGAACTGGCTTTGGCTTCAACGAGCTCGATTGATTGTCCAATCTGGGCACACAAAGGGATGGAGGCCCGCCATGGTCATTTGAGCAATGAGCGTCGAATAAACACCACTCATAGCCTACCCAGAGAAAAGTGGTTTTGAGCACAGATGTGACCACAAGCACATTTTCTTGTTCCAAAGGTATGGCGGAGAGTATCTGTCTGCAGGATAGTACAAAAATCATGTATTCGTGTTATTCACGGCCTGACTTGGTAGTCTTGATTGACTCTTTATGTACCTTCTCTTCTTGATTTACTTTTTTTAGCGTCTTTATCCCTCTTATACTCACTTACTAAGGGTGCATCAGCAACAAAGGAATTGCAGCGAGATAGTTCTACATGGAAGTATGGTTGTTAATAGTATACGCTCGACTTCGCGTCAATAGCCATCTAGGTAGGCAGACCCGAAGATCATCTCAACATGTGTAAACTTTAATGCTCGATAAGGACTACAGCCAAGAAGAAATGCAAACATTACCGCCCCTATCGCGGTACAGGTGAATGCAAAACCATAACAGTATTTGTCTTTAACCTGCATCAAAAACCCATCTGTCAAACTATTCTTATTAAATGCGCTAAATCGGACATGGACGATGCTTGCCTAACCTCGTTATCACGGAAGCTAGAGAATTGCGATCTTTTACATCTAATGCACACACTAAGGCAGTGCCATTTGATTGTCACAACCAATTAGAACATCTCGAAAACCAGATGACGACCACGAATGACGACAAACCACGCTTGTCTATGCTTGGCCATGCTTGGCTATCCTTGGGTGCCTTATACGTGTATACAGTCTGCCTCTTCCGCTCAATACGAGAATACGGAGTAGTGAAACGTCGATCACGTATCCCCCGTATCCCAGCCTCCGTATGCGTACGGATGGAGAATATGCAGTAATCACTTGCGATCAATCAGGCTGCGAAGATCTTTTGAAGATAGAGCACATAAAAAGGGCAAATCCCGCTGTGGAATTTGGTCATCAACAAAAACTTAACTTATTTGAACACTTTCGATTTACTCAAGATGAAATTCACCATCGCCGCCACAACCTTGAGCTTCGCTCTGTCTTCCGCATTTCCCCAAAAGAATGCTCAAGTAGCTATGCCGGATGATATTCACGCCTGGCATCCTGCTGGCGCCAATGACCGTATGTCACCGCAACTTCCTCGATGCAGATTTTGAACCATGCTCACACTTTCACAGTCAGAGGTCCTTGCCCAATGATGAACACCCTCGCCAACCACGGCTTCATCCCCCGCAACGGCGGCAACATCACAAAACAAAACGCCGTAAAGGGTCTGGCTGATGGTCTGAACTTCGACGCCGCACTGGCTTCTTTGATGTGGGATCAAGCCATCATCGCCAACCCCGAGCCGAACGCAACATCCTTCACCCTGTACGAAACACGACACTCATCTCTCCAAACCAGAGGATCAAGAAAATGCTAATGAAGATGATAGTGAGCATCTGAACCAACACAACGTACTCGAACACGACGCGAGTCTCTCCCGCATGGACGCCTACTATGGTAACAACCACGTTTTCAACCCCGAAGCTTTTGCAACCAGCACGAGATACTGGACAGACGAAACACTTACCGCAAACATGCTTGCAAACAGCAAATTAGCACGCATGATTGAATCCAGGGCTTTCAATCCCAACTACACATTCACTGCCAACAACGAGCAATTCAGTCTCGGTGAGGTGGCTGCTCCATTCATCGCCTTTGGAAATACGACTAGTGTGACGGTGCCCAGGGATTTGGTCTTGTATTTTTTCGGTAAGTAGTGAGAGTGAGATGGTGGAGAGATTTTGGCTGACTTGGTGATAGAACATGAGAGATTGCCTCATGAGTTGGGCTGGAGCAAGAAGAATGAGACGATGACACTGAAAGATATTTTGAATGTCGTGTCGTCTATTAGGAATGCTACGAGTCTGTTGACTCCTGAGTCGGCTTCGAACCAGACTGCAGATGGTGAATCGCACGGCATTCCCGAAGGAGCACAAGTCGCTCGCCGTAGTCTGCATTTGCCTGAGGGTGTTTGAGGTGGCAGAGATGTCATGAGCAGTTGCATTCGTGAGGACGCGATTGTCGAATGAAATTGTTTAGATTAGATGGCAAGTAGGGATATCGGAGCATCATCAATTATTCAGAAGCCTAGAAGCCCTTCGTTGTTGAAAAGGTCAAGCCAATAGTCCCAAGCTTGAACGTCCTTTCCGAGTTCGTGTAAGTGTTCCTCAGATTGTTGACCAGTGAACGATGAGTCATTCGGCACATCAGTCTGAATAACCTGCTGTAGCATCGTATTGGAGACCACTGATTGGCCGTAGTCAGTCGCGTGGTGCTGTTGAGACTGCAAGTACAGTATGAAGCTTGGCGGTAGAGTTTCCGATGTTGACGACGTGCGGTTCCAAGCTTTGAGGGCTAGACTACCCATTATTGATTGATTGATTGATTGATTCAATTGATCAGGCTACTTGGCTCTACAGCGAACCTATAAGCCGTCTCCTATTGGTTCTACCTTTCGC
>SWBJ01000491.1:0-31273 GCA_024195555.1 Aureobasidium sp. EXF-12298
CATCCGTAGATTTGAGCCATCCGTAGATTTGAGCCATCCGTAGATTTGAGCCATCCGTAGATTTGAGCCATCCGTAGATTTGAGCCATCTCTTAAGGCCAGCTTTTTGCGAATGTAATCTGCTTTGGCTCTGTGGTGTTTCTGCGACGAATCGACGCTATAGTGTGAGTCATTGAGCATCAATACTTCAATCTTGGGAAGGCTTAGAGTGTGGTTGAAGGTGAAAATGCAGATGGCTCAAAGCTAGGGCGGTTCATATCTGCCTCTTCTGGCGGGGAGATCGGCTTACAACTGAGAAGGTGCCACCAATCATTGACTTCAGAAGTGACTCAGTGAATTGAATTTACTTCTGGAAGATGTCCATAGCATGAGATCAGGGAGCAAGAATTTTCGTTTTGTTCGTCTATTGCTTCATGACTTCCAATGCTTGTTGCACGAGATCTTGAATGCCGTCGTCCTGCACGAGGCTCTTTGCCTTATCGAGCTCTTTTGCCCATGTTTGCCATCTGTCCTTGGTATAGCCTCTCCATTCCTGATCCTTGAACTTAGATCCCGGCTTTGCAACCTTGCCACTGTAAGTCTTGTTGCTGTCTGAAAGACCTTTGAGCGTAAGGCCAGCATAAACAAGCCAGACTGCAGCAGCACCGACAGAAGCATCAATAGTGTTCTTGCCAGGCGAATTCTCACGCTCCTCCTCGAGTGCACTTCTCAGACTCCAGATGCCGTAGAGAGAATAGTCGAGTGCGCTATAACCTTGTCTCTCACCACCATGCTGATTGAGCGCGACAGCGGTCAAGCGTGCAACGAATGTATTGACGTTGATCCACGCATCTCTGATCTTTGTATCCACCTCTTCGTGATAAGGGAAATTCCAGCATTCGCGGGCTTGTTGGCCGAAGAGAGGGAGACCCTGCCATACTTTGCTGCCATCAACCTCGACCCCTGCACCCTTGGTATCTTTGAGCGGAGGGGCATCAGTGATCAGAGCTTGTAGAAGCTTGACGAGCTCGCTTTGCTGTTTTGAAGAATGCGATTGCTGACTGGAGAGGTGAAGAAAGCTGTTCCACAATCTGCGCAGGTGTGTTTCGAGCTCGTTTTTGGAGAGCGAAGACGTTGCGCATATTGTGAGGCTTTCCAATGTGGCATCCGTCGAATCTGAATTCGCTAGATACGAAGTGAGGATCTCATACTCTTCACGCTTGGTGATTTCAGGCGAGATGTCCATTTTGGTCGTAGATTGGGTGCTAACGCGAAGAATGTCTCAAGTCACAAAGTAGAATAAAAGTGAGGGAGCAAAGAGGAGATGTGTCTATTGCTGGCAATCCCTGTTGCCTTGATCTTTTGGAGCCTACCTATGACGAATGATGACCAGCGGATGAGTGCTTCGAGAAGGTACACCCCTCATGCTCATGCTCGTGCCCTGTCCCTGGGCTTCCGGGCCTTATTAATGATTAATATGATCTTCGAATCTTACTACCGAGCCCTTCAAGGCTTGAGCGAGATACACTTGCACATGGCTCTTGTCATTGGCTGATAGACAAACACAAGAGGCGACGTCCGATGTGAGAAACACGACCCGCCTGCCAAGGATAGCATAGCACAACACGGCCCGTGCCTCGTCGATCATCCAGGAGGAAGCGGAGGAAACACAACCTCACCTCCTCTCTTCTCTGCCAATCGTTCCATCTTCACTCGGCCGAAGCATGACTTGTGTCTCACAAGACGTGCTTTCTTATCAGTAGATCATTGGCTATTTAGCTCTCTTAGGTTGTTCGTATGAAGCTCACTCCTCGGGGACCTCGGCATACCAGGGACAGATGTTCAGGGCATTTTACTCAAGTAGGAAGGCAAGTATGCACGACACTTTGTGTTAAGTTCCAACTCTCTCACCGCAGCTGAAATTTCCCGGTTTGATGTGCGCTGCTGCATACCTGGAAAACCCAGCTAAAACCAGCGATTGGAGGGAATTAGGAACACCTCGCTTCTGCACAACAACGCCTATGGACTATCAACAACCTCTTGTAGCACACGCCCTCGCTAAAATGGAAGTTACTTTTGCGCGCTGGCATCTTCACCAATGGACGATAAGATAGCAAGAACGAGGCACATGGCCTTCGGATGTCTGGATATCCAGAAGAGTCGGTCTTCTAACAACAGGTAGGAAGTCAAATACCAGCTTGATCTCTGCATTGCAACGAAACATCAACTTTCTCCACAACTTCCATTCGCTTTGGGCACTCAATCGCACATTCGCTGCCCTACATCGACTTCCGACTCGATCTTCTACACCCACCCATACATACATACATACCTATCGAGAACGAAATGCTCTTCAAGTCCATCATCGCCACTGCCGTGCTGTTCGCAGCCTCCGCTGTTGCTCTTCCTACCGACCTTGAGGCCCGCCAACAATCCACCACCTGCGGAGACACCTATTACAGTGCTTCTCAAGTCCAGGCGGCCTTCAACGCAGGCTACAACGACTACCTGAACGGCGTCACCTACGGCAACTCTGACTACCCGCACACTTACAACGATTACGAGGGTTTTGACTTTCCTGTAGATGGTCCTTACCAGGAGTTCCCCATCAAGTAAGTTGCCCACCTCACCAGACATGACTTGTCACGTGGAGGAGCGATTCTGACATGTATATAGGACTTCTGGTGTTTACACTGGTGGCTCTCCTGGCGCTGACAGAGTCGTTTTCAACACTGATGGCGAATATGCTGGCGCCATCACCCATACCGGCGCTTCTGGAAACGACTTTGTTGGCTGCTCTGGCACCGACTAAATACAGTCGATGAAGAGTCCAGAATATGAGATTTATGAATCTAGATATCACGAAATCAAAAGCTTGCATTTTGACCTTTTACGCACCCTAGGCTCATCGGGCTTAGAATCAAAAAAAGCTTACTTCGAAAGCACCATGCTGAAAAAGAATAAGATTGTACCCATAATCCATCAAAAAAGACATTAAAAAAAGGCTATATCTCAACTCTACCATTAGTTTCAAACATCCTCCCTAACACTCTGAACCTCATAAGTCGTATGCACCACAATCCTTCCCTCTCCTTCAGCACTAGTCCTCCCTCTTCTCTCATCTTGACCTCTTCTGCCCCTTCTCTCTCCCGTAACACTCCTCAAACTATGTTGTCTACTAACACTCTTCCTCAAACTACTGTCCTCGGAAGACGAAGAAACACTGCCTCTTCTACTAGCACTTCTACTATCTGCTTGTCTCGACATTACAGAAACGATGGTCATGTTTCCTGTAGAGGGTTTATAGCCATGTTTGGCATAAGAGTGTTTTCTTGTTGTCGTTGCTGTTGGTATTTTACTTGGCGATGTTGTTGTAGTTGCAGCTGCAGCAGCAACATTCATCTCGATATCGTAGTTTTCGAGTTCGACGTCTTGGGTGCCGTCGAAGATTCCATCCGTGTTGTCGTAGAGAGGACATGGCGAGATGGCGCGTGAGCGCTTGCCCCCAATTGTAGTAGGGAAGTTGTTGCCGCCACCGCCGGCGGGGTTTGATTTTTCGTTTGAAGAGGAGGATTTGTGGGTGTGGAGGGAGAGGAAGGGGAGGTGGGTGTTGAAGAAGGGGCGGAGGCAGGGCGCGTTGGCGCAGAGGATGCAGGCTGCTAGTTCAATTTCGCTGAATTGGCGTTAGTTAGACTTGCTTGTAGGAAGAGGTAGGGGTGGGTGGGTAGAGCTTACGACCAGACTACAATACTTTGTAGTGTATATGTGATATCGTCGTCGCCTATGTGTATCCAGGTGACGATGCTGAGGAGACGTACTAGACTGATGACACAAGATCTAGAACAATCAAGTCAGTACGGTGCAATAGTGGCAACATCGACAACAGGGCCGGTACGTACATCGAGCCTAGCGTGAAGACAACACTAAGGGTAATCTTCTGCCTCAGCTCAAGAGTCAATCTCCACACGATTGGTATAGGCAGAGCCAAGATCATCAGATCCGCTGTAGCGATACCATTAGTCTTTGCCGTCGAGGAAGTAGTGATGACAACGATGGAGACTCACTAAAGATGTTCATAACACCGTTGCCAATATAGAATGCCTTCTTGTTGATACATCTCGAGGCAGCGATAGTCAAATCCCTGAAAGAACACTAGTTAGCTTCCTATTCAAATTCCTGCTTAGATCCAACCGCAACAACCCACCAATTAGCTCGAACGGGCACACAGGCAAAGAGACTTGCGAAGATGGCTCCCAGACCATAACCCACAGTGCAAAACACACATATCCACCACAAGTATCTGAAGTTTTCGATAGGAAACAATCGACGGTACAGCATTAGAATCGACATCTTGACGATCAACATGCACACCGAATAGATCATGGCAGCAAAAGTCCAGACTTCCAGAAAGGTGGGCGAGAAGTTTGCAGCACTGACATCCCATAGATGTTTACCCTGTATGCGATGTTAGCATAACGAGCAAGATTGGAGAGGAATTATACTCACCAAGCCTACTTTGACTATGTATTGGAAACAAACTACGTCAAAGTAGAACACGAGTGTTGCTAAGATCATGAGATCTGCTCTTTCGTTAACAGGGGTGTCCTATACAAAGGTCCTCTAAGGCGATTAGGGCTAAGATACTCACAGTCATCCCAACTGACACATTTGACCAGTTTGATGCGCGTATATATCCTCATCCCCACGAAAATGGTCACAAATATGACACAGATGATATTGCATATCGTCTGTTGGTATCCCGTACTGTAGGGATCGAGAAGATTGCTGGTCACTCCTGGTGGCGGTGGTCTCGCTGGTATTGTCGTCAAATCGCTCATAGTCGTTTGTTGTGTCTGGATCACTAGAAGGCTTCGAGAAAGGCAGGAGAAAAGAATTGCGAATGGGATATATGGAATGGAAGCGAAACTCTTTCTCATTGGGAACGATTCAGCTGTCTGCCCAGCATGGTCGGGAACAAGACCTCTTGGTGGGTATTCAGGCGTGTGTCAAAGCACGAGTATCATCCTGCAACGAAGCCTACCAGACTTACCCAAATAAGGCCTACCAACTGTGGCAAAGAGCTTATGAGGAAGTTTGACACGAGAATGACACTCCTCAAATGTCGGAGCAGCACGTTGAGAGGTGCGAAGCGTCATTGCAAGAGCCAGTTTCAGAAACTTGACAAAGACTTGGAAGGCCTCAGACTCACATCTAGAGAGTATGTGCGGTATACATTTAACCTAGCCAGCCCTTGGCGAGGGCAAGCAACAGTGCGTGCTACTAGTTCTGTCTTCTATGACATAGAATAATTGACCAGAGATGGTCTCAGTCAGAAACTGTGTCTGCGCGATCATGGTGAATCGATGGCGACGGCATCTTTCCAAGCTTCGAGAAGGCGGTTTATTAAGAAGGACAGAAGGTCTGTAACAGTTGTTCGCACATGAAACAGAAAATGACTCGTGGGTCGAGAAGAACGTGGTGGCTGAAGCCCGGCGTCGTGGACGAACATCTGTCACATGGGGTGGCTACAGAAACGCACAGTTCTTTGACCGGGGTGTCGTCCGGTGAGCAAAGTTGACCTACTAAAGTCGTTATTTCGAAAAAGTCACAGAAAAATAGCATGAGAAGAAAAGGGCATGCACGTTCGGACGTGCAAAAGAACCACTTGGTTGGTAGTATACATTGATGGTGTTGCAAAGCCTAAAACCCCTTCTGCTCAAAGAGAAAACGCCGTTCATGTCATGATGCCGAATTACACGTGCAGTTCCATCATCTATGCTGTTTGGGTACCGTAGCCTCTGATACCTTCTGCGAATGCCCAGCTTTGCTGTTCCAGCTTCTCCGACTCGTTAAGATCAACACCTGATTGACCGTCGATAACAGCGATGCTGTATTGATCCATACTCCTTGCGTCACGGTAGAAGAGGACCTTCATACACTCTTTGATGCTCTCAACGGCCTCTTCCCTAGTCAACTTGGCTGCTGCCTCCTCGTCGGGTACTGCACGGCGGAGGATGGGTTGTGCGAGGTGAGCACCGAAGCCGGTAGCAAGTGTAGGAGCGCTGAAGGTGGTACCGAGGAGGTCAATGCTGGCCAGGAAGGGCTTCTTCTTGTCATCGAGACCTGCGACGAGGATGGCGTTCCACAAGGGGTTCATGTCGGAGCGGCGCTTGTACATGACTTTGCTGAGGTATGTGTGCAGGTTCTTTGCTGAGAGCTGGGTGGCATCGTCGGATGATTGGTAGTTCTCGTTGATGTTGAGGGTGCCAAGAAGACGGTCGAGGTATTGCATGTCGGAAACATCGCCACCAAAACCAACGACGGATTGCTTGTTGAAGACGCGCAGACGCTTGACGTCGGTGAAGCGGGCAAGAGAACCGTATGAAGCTAGGAGAGTGTCAGACGTGATCTTGTCCGAAGTAGCATTGCGCGGGTTGTGTACCTAAGTTGTCGGCGGCGATGACAACACCGTCCTTGTACTTGATGCCGATGACAGAGGTACCAGTGACGATGGGCGACTGAGTATGTTGGATGGGACCTGAGTGATCCTGGTTGCCAAAGTGCGAGTAGTCGTAAGCGCCGTAGACATCATCTCTAGGCTGAACAGGCAATCAGTATGAGAGCGGCGCAACATGGCAAGAGATGGAGCTTACTCTGCCCCAGCCGTGAGGGAAGTGGTTCATTGTGAAGTAAAGTGCTGTGCGGGATGTGGGAAAGAGGCTGGATGCGAATGAGAAAGCTCAAAGAGGGAGACAAGAGACGTGACGAGGATTAGATGGTTGATGGTTGATTGTATGCTATTGGCAGCTGCTGGAAGTCGCAGCGCAGTGACGCGCCCGATGGAGCTTGGATGGAGCGGAGACTTGGCGCGCCAATGCCCGCTCGCTGCTCATGGACTTTTTGTTTCGACATGTGATAATCACCTTGACTAAACTTTACCAACACACTCAACATGTCTGCAGGAGGAGCCGACGCTTGTCCAGTCGACCACGAAACTCGCCAGGCATGGCTGGACCAGGCCAAAAAGGCCAAATCACAGGATCCTCCAGCACCTCCGCCGCAAGCAACTCCATCGCCGCCAGTACCCACCAGTACACCTCATGACCTCCGTCAGGTCCCTATCCAAACTCGCTACTCTCTCGACCATGGCGCATGGTTGGCCATTCTGCCCAAGAACATGGCCATGATGTCTCCAGCACAGCGTGGCGCTCTCGATACCTTCCGTGAGATCTCGACCATTCCGAGAGCCCTGTCTGCCGAGGGTCATGACGCTGCCATCAACACACACAGTCCCGCAAACAACGAGCAAGAGTCTGGAGTTGACGAGAAGAGTGGAAACTGGGTCTATCCTTCCGAGGAAATGTTCTTCAATGCCATGAAACGCAAAAACTACGACCCTGATGCCGCCGACATGCGCACCATTGTACCCATTCACAACGCCGTCAACGAGCAGGCTTGGAAGGAGATTAAAGCCTGGGAGAAGGGCAGGGGTTCTGAAGCGTGAGTTTATCTCACTAATCAAGATTTCGACCACCTGAACTAACTGTTCTACCAGATGTGGCGGTCCTCGCCTTGTTTCCTTCATGGGCCAGTCCAAGGAATTGACTCCTCGAGCACGCTTCAACTCCCTTCTGGGTTACTCCAAACCCTTCGACAGACACGACTGGATTGTCGACCGTTGCGGCACTCACATCGACTATGTCATTGACTTCTATGCTGGCAAGAATGAGGGCAAGCCTGGCAAGTCTCTCAACTTCTATCTTGATGTCCGCCCCAAACTCAACACCTGGGAAGGCGTCAAGATGCGATTTGAAAAGTTCTGGGGTCTGTGATCTGTCTCTTCATCTAGGAGAACGAGATCTTCGTCTCTCGTCAAAGCCTAGCCCTCTTCTGCCTTGTGTTTTTCTCTCCACTCTTCCGGATGTTGAAGCGGCGGCTCCCTGTTTTGCTGGCACGAAATCGACAGCCTCTCTTGGATTTCTGGCCTTGTCTTGTTCCTTCTTCTTCGCAATTTTCTCATGTGCTGCGACCAACTTGTCGGCATAGGCCCAATCAGGGAATTTTGTCGCAACCGCACCTTGCGACCATGGGGTTGCATACTGGTCTTCTTGGGAGATGGCAGCAAAGTCGAGTAGTTTGGGCAAGAGACCAGGGTTTCGCAAAGCCGAGGAGTGGTATAGTCGTTGGTTAAAATGGGTTCCTTTCTTCTTCAGGTCGAGAAACCTCGCAAACTTGGTCGTCGTGTCTGGTGGCGGTGAACCTGGTGGTGATGGTGGTATTTGAAAGTTTGGCACGGGCGGCATGGTCAGATTCCGAAGCATGAGACGGTTGGCCGTGTAGGGTGATGGCGGAGCAGACGCATCGTCGTCTTCAGCTGAGTTCAAGGGAGCACGAGGCTCTGGCATAGGCGAGGGTCCAGCAGCTGGGCCAGCAACAGGACCGAGAGGTGGACCAAGCGGAGCAGATGGGGCTTGTTGTACTGGGGCTGGAGTACGGAGAGATTGTTGTGGTTCGGTGGTGGTGGATTCGACGACCATGGGAGGTGCATAGTGGTTGTTTGCTGTAAGATAGTCAGTAGGTTGTAAGATAGACGATTGTAGGATATGGACATGCATTTGACGACTCCAGGCAGAGCTTCTCCAATAGTCTTGTTTGCGACGGCCTAGTATGTTACTTGATTAGCAGCCATCCGTTCTTTTGCGCACGATTGTCTAGTCGCCGTGTACCTGGTTCGGCATGGAAACGGGCGCAACGTTGTTCTCTTCATCGTCACTACTGGAGTAGCCTCCTAGACCCAATGCGCCACTCATTGTGTATGTGTTGTTGCGTGGAAGGTGCGGAGGGAAGGTGTTTTTGAAATGACGACGGTTGATGGAAGCTTTTGCGGGCAGGCTGCACTCTCGATCACATGCGAATCGCCCAAACACCTTCTTTTCCTTCCAGCCAACACTTTCGTTTCCACACAACCTCTCACGAATTCATCATGGATCCTCCTCCAGCTCCCCCGTCAGACGTACCACCGCCACCGCCTCCTTCAGAACATGTCGCCGCTCCGCCGCCGCCTGTCGCCGATGTGCCTCCACCACCAGCCCCAGACACCAATGACGAAGAACTCGGCCCCTCAATCATGCCCTCGAAGAAGCAAAAGAAAGGATGGGGCACCGTCAAACCAAAGAGTCAACCACTGGACATCGAGGAGATTCTAGCAAGGAAAAAAGCCGCAGATGCAGCCGCTATGAAGCCAAAGTTCTTGTCGCGTGCCGAGCGCGAGAGGATAGCACAAGAGAAACTTGAGAAAGAGGCCGCCGACGCAAAGAAGAGGTCCGAAGTCGAACGCGATTCCTTCTCCAAGCCACAATCCAATGGTAGCCACGCTCAGATCAACACGGGAAACAATCGTTCCATGGATGGTCGCCCAGCCATACCCACTGGTCCAAGGAGTCAAAGAGGAGGCCAACCTCCTTCAGGTCCCGCTGGTTGGAGAAACAAGGATCAGCACAACAGAGGCTATGATATGGCCCCGCCACCACCTCCCAAACAGACTGCCATTGTCAACGGCAACCAGACTGCAAAGAAACTTACTCCCGAAGAAGCTGCCCAAGCCTCGATCCGTCAAAGATACATGGGTGCGGATCAAAACCAATCAAATTTCTCGGCAAAGAAGAAGCGCAAGCGAACGACGGAAAAGAAGTTTAACTTTGAGTGGAATGCAGAGGAGGATACGAGTGCCAACACCGACCCACTATACAAGGACAGAGCTGCGCCTGCTGCACGATTGGGTGGCTACGCTGATGCAGACGAGACGGCTGCCGAGAAGTACGCAAAACTGCTCGAGGAACGTGATCCTGAAACCGGCAAGCAGCGAGCACAACAGATCTTGGAAATGAAGGAACGCCAAAAAGCTTACGAGAGTCGCAACGCTATCGACAAGCACTGGAGCGAAAAGGAACTTTCTCAGATGCGCGAACGAGACTGGCGTATCTTCAAGGAAGATTTCAACATTGGTACAAAGGGTGGCTCTATCCCGAATCCTATGCGTTACTGGCAGGAGTCTGGTTTGCCCAAACGACTATTGCAGGTCATTGATCAAGTTGGATACACGGATCCATCCCCCATTCAACGAGCAGCTATCCCTGTCGCTCTGCAAGCTCGTGATCTGATTGGTGTTGCCGTGACTGGTTCCGGTAAAACTGCCGCTTTCTTGTTACCTCTCCTTGTCTACATCTCCGAACTGCCTGCTCTCAATGAGCTCACTAAAAACGACGGTCCTTACGCCATCATTCTCGCTCCAACTCGTGAACTGGCACAACAGATCGAAATTGAAGCAAAGAAGTTTGCAACTCCTCTAGGCTTCACTTGTGTGTCAATTGTCGGTGGTCACTCAATAGAAGAACAAGCCTACAATTTGCGCAACGGAGCTGAAATCATCATCGCCACTCCTGGTCGTCTGGTCGACTGTATCGAGCGCCGCGTCCTCGTCCTATCACAATGCTGCTACATCATTATGGATGAAGCCGATCGCATGATCGATCTCGGTTTCGAAGAGCCCGTTAACAAGATCCTCGACGCACTACCAGTAGGCAACGAAAAGCCAGACAGCGAAGAAGCAGAAAATAGTCAAGCCATGCAGATGCATGTTGGCGAAAGAGGCCGTTACCGTCAAACAATGATGTACACAGCCACCATGCCCACCGCCGTCGAACGCATCGCAAGAAAATACCTTCGTCGTCCAGCCATCGTGACAATCGGAAACGTCGGCGAAGCAGTCGACACAGTCGAACAACGCGTCGAATTCGTCTCCGGTGAAGACAAGCGCAAAAACCGCCTCAGAGAAATCCTTTCGAGCAGAGAATTCGCACCCCCGATTATTGTCTTTGTCAACATCAAGCGCAACTGCGATGCTGTGGCCAAGGATATCCAACGCATGGGCTACTCAGCCGTCACTCTACACGGTTCAAAAACACAAGAACAGAGAGAAGCAGCACTGCTTTCCGTACGCGAAGGCAAAACAGAAGTCCTCGTTGCCACCGACTTGGCTGGTCGTGGTATCGATGTTCCCGACGTTTCTCTCGTCATCAACTTCAACATGGCCACAAACATTGAATCCTACACTCATCGTGTTGGTCGTACCGGTCGTGCTGGCAAGTCTGGTGTGGCGATTACGTTCTTGGGTCCAGAAGATAATGATGTCTTGTATGATTTGAAGCAGATGCTGAGCAAGAGTGCCATCTCCAGGGTTCCGGAGGAGCTGAGGAAGCATGAGGCAGCCCAACAAAAGATTCAAAGGGGTGGAAATAGGAAACCGGTAGAGGAGAGCAGTGGATTTGGAGGTAAAGGCGGTGGATGGGCTTAAAAAAGCATACACAGCTGAATATACGAACAAGACGTACTCCAACTGCAGCGAAGAGCAAAGTGTACACTATAAAAATGCACAATTGTTATCGGTACCAGAGGCGTGTCCACAGAGAGCCGATGAATTGTCACTTTCGGTGGACACTATCCTGTTCCAGAATAGTATTGTGCATTTCTACAGTTACATTTTTGTTACATTCTTCAAACACGGGGATAGAGAGAATATGACCATAGCAAACACTGATATGTCCATCGTCACCGACTATCCTAAGCAATACGTATAAACGTACACATCCACTCATAGGGAAAAAGAGGTCTTGTGGTCATTGTCGACATGCTTCTGCACTCACCAAACATGATCTTCTTCTCTTCGTTCGAACAGATCAAAAAGCGCATCAGGACGGACTCCGCTTGCAGCAAGTTTCTAGGATTATCTCTTGCCTCGAGGACTGTATGTCGATGCATGTAAGTACGACACCCACGTCCATGAACCACAAGCAATAAAGTGCTGTTCTCCTAGAGGTTATAGTGTGTTCATGATACGATGGTGCAGTGATGCAAGGTTCTGGGTGGTGCATCAAGACCAGGGAGTGAAAGTTGTATTAGAATAGATGGACCCTTACTATGTACAGAACCAAGGTCACTGCTACCAATAGGTCCAGTTACCATCAGCCAAATTCTTCGTCTCCTAGAGGCATGCATCAGATCTAAGCGTCCATCACAAGTCACAAAGCGATCTTGTTCTGTAGTTTCGTTGGCTGAAAAAGTATGTCGGTCTATTTCTATATTATGTACCCCAAAACGACAAAAACGCTATCAAGATCTAGCGTACTACAAGACACCGTATATGCCATGCTCATGAACCTAATCTGCTATCCCGTGCTGACCGCTAATGCTGAGTAGAACGCAAAAAAATGACTTTTTATATACAAACGCGAAAACACGAGGAAAAGGAAGAAGTGGCAGCATTTCTAGCAGAGCCACTTGTACACCTTCTTCCACCTCGGCCATTGCGCCTGTTCAGCCCTCTCCTCAGCAACCAGCTGAGCAACGTTGATTTCTCTGATTCCAGTATGCAGGTCCATGTTATGGCTGCGAATAAACGGTGTCCTGTAGTAAATCTTGTAAGGGACGTAAAACACGATAACAACGGGTGCAGCAAGGTAAACTTCGAAAAAGCTAGTCAGTAGTTCGCTGGTCGTCATGTCGGCGTATCCGATCGGTGCAAAGCCAGTCCAGAATTGTGCGATCAAGACGACAATGTTGAGGATGAGACCCAGCCAGGAGCCAATGACGCCGGGTTGGGATTTAAAGGCTAGTTCGTCTAGACTGTGGCCTTGGACTTTCCACGCTTTGCGGAAGCGGATGTGCGCGAGACAGATGCTGATCCAAGTGAAGATGGAGCTGAGGCCGGAAAGTGCCAGCATCCAGTTGAAGGCGTCGGTCTGTTTGTCAGAGCCAGCGAGGAAGGCGAGGAACCCGAGCGCAGAAGAGATGAGAATAGAGACGATTGGTCGGCCCTTGCGATCAATGTATCCAAGGATTTTAGGAGCCTGACCTTGATCGGCAAGCGCAGCGAGAGTACGTGACGATCCGTAGATGGAAGAGTTGCCAACTGAAAGAACAGCAATCAAGATGACGGCATTCATGACCGAAGGCAGACCATCGATACCGGCATTCTTGATGGCAATGACGAAGGGACTGGCCTTTGCGTCAACGCTACTGCTGCCGTTGATCAGACGCGGATCGTTGTATGGAACCAAGAGTCCCACGAGAGTCAAGGAGACCAAGTAGAAAAGGAAAATTCTCCAGAAGACTTGCTTGACGGCAGTAGGTAGAGATTTACGGGGGTTGGCAGTTTCGGCAGCAGCAAGACCAACCAGCTCGGTTCCAGCAAACGCAAAGGCGGCTGTGACGAACACGCTGCAAAGACCCTTGAAGCCGTGATTGAAAGCTCCCGGATCTAGAAGACATATATTAGCCTAGCCCATACACGGATAAGATATCTGTACTTACGGTGCCAGTATTTTCCACCAATATAACCACCATCAGGGCCACCTCCAACGTTAAGGATAACGCCTAGAATGATGAAACCAACCACTGCAATGACCTTCAGGATTGAGAACACAAACTCTGCCTCGCCGTATCCTTTGACACCAAAGAGGTTAATGCCGATAATGACAAACAAGAAAATGGCGACCCAAGCATTTGGGTTAATTTTGTCATTCCAGAATTGGATGGTGATTGTAGCAGCAACAACCTCCAAAGGAAGGACAACCAGCCATTGCAAAGCATAGTTCCAGCCCATAGCAAAGCCCCATGCTGGATCAAGGAAACGTGTTGAATAAGCCGAGAAGGAACCCGCGATAGGGAAAAGAACGGCCATCTCTCCAAGAGCGTGAACTGTAGTGTAAAGCATGAAGCCGATGATACCATAGGCGATAATTAACGAGGCAGGACCTCCGTTGGCAAGAGCTGAACCAGATCCAACAAACAGACCAGTACCGATTGAGCCACCAATTGCGATCATCTGCAAATGACGACCTTTCAAGTGTCTGGACAAACCCGAATCTGCAGTCGCTGCATTCGCCTGCTCAACATCGAATACTTTTCCATCTGCGCCGACTGTTCCTGAGGGTGTAGCGTGTGCATTTGGGTCGCGCTTGAAGCTGTCGACGAAGCGTGCTCCCCATGATCTAGGTTGGTCGTAGTCGTGACCGACCTCGGTTGCGGAGTCTGAAGGTGAAGGATAATGCGCGGCATTGGGGATGATCCCCTTTGCATCTTCCATATTGTCGCTTATGTCGACTTTTCCGTCGCAATAGTAAAGCGAAGCCTGTGAAACTCAAGTGGACAAGAAAACAGCAAAAAATGTTTCGAGTTTTTTGCGAACGCGACAGTGGAAATCGCAGGTGTTGTACAAAAAAGCGGAGTGCACCTTTCAACGAGTGTTACCGACCCTTATTAACGTCAAAAGGCTAAGGCCTGCAAGCCACTATCTTTAAAGCTATTATCGCGGCGCCACCGGGTTTGTAAAGGGAACCACGACAGACAACAAGACGGCCGCTGGCAACGCGAATGTTCTTGACCTGTGACTGGAAGAGGAATGTGTGTGACACATTTTCCTGACATGGAACGATTCGAAATTGATGAGATCGACCCGACCCTCCATCGTGCTCCACAGGTCGAGATTTCAGACATTTAATAGGCACGTGAGTCTTTGTTATTTCTATGACTCGGGTAAAGTCGCGGTTGTCAACGGCGTTCTTGGCTAGGTGGGCTTCAACCAGATCGTCACGGCGACAATCCTTCAGAGTGATCTTGTATCAATACCACTCGTTTGTGCGCTGACCAGCACCCACAAACATCCGTTTTGTACCACAGAGTGGTGTCCAGACCGATGCTTACAGGCACGACCAACTGCAGCAGTGTCAAATCTCTCGATTGCTGGTTGCATGTTGTGTTCAGCGACCGAGTCAAGGGACTTGAAAACCCTTGAAAACCCCAGCCCGGCGCAGTGTGGACCAAGCTTCTTCCCACTATGAGGCTCGTGCTCGAGCGGCTTGCAGGACAGCTGCAGGTCGAAGGATGCACAACATGCAAAGAAGTCTCGAAAAAATCGCTGTCGATGAATCACTGGCTGAAACTCTTGGGCATAGCCACACGGGATGTCCGATATCACATGGTAGATGGAATCAGACAGTCTCCTTTGGTTCATCTTCAACCATCAATGCGGCCACCACCTACCCGTGGCTATAAGCTGAGTCACAGTCCTGCAAAGTGAACAGTAATAGGATGCCGCTTGCAGATATGACGGCTGAGACTCTAAGCTACCTGACTACGGGTTGACAGACACCAGCTTGCACCCTCTCCTGCCCGCGCCACCGAGAAGGGTAAGCCTTGCCTACTTGCTATAGCCCTTTACTTATGTGAATGAGTCTTGCAAATTATTCCAACAGTTCTTAGCTGCAGGATCAAGATTATTGGATCAGGATCAAACTTACGAATGCTTGATCGAAGCTTGTTGCAACCACCACCCAAATTCGATCAATACGGCATGTTATTCTTCAACCTCCATGGGTTGAAGGCATCTTATCTGTTGTGTCAGACCGCACCCTCGTCAACGGCAATGCACTCATTCATCTTGATTGCGTGAGCTAAGTACTGCTCGACTCCGGTGCCCCCTGGTCCACTGCCGTCTCTACTCGACCTTCAATCTCCTTCCTGATCCTCTCCCGTACATTCATCAAAGCAATTCCAAGCAAGTTCTGACCCCATTTCTCACGCGAAACCGCCAGAGCTTGCTGAGCATCAAACCCAACCCCCCAAACCCGATCAAACCTCGAAGCCTCCACCAACTCTCTATCTCCCGTCTGCAAAAGCAGTTCCTTGAGCGCCACAGGATCTCCTTGCTCCTCCATTCTCATCGACGAAACATTCATACTCTGAGTGAATTTTAAATAATTGCCTCTTTCCACAACACCAAGTTTGATCTTATCCCAAGCATCGACATCAAACCCTTGCACATGACGTCCCAGTTGTTTTTGCTTGCGAGGTGATGTTGTAGCCATAATAGCTTTGGCAGAACCTTCGTCACCAGCAAGTTGGGCTTTGTTCCACATCATCCATTGTTCGGCACTGGTAAACTCGAGTCCGGAGGTTGGATCTGTGAACCGACATCGGTACCATTGGCAGAGGAAACCGTGAGGTTGTTCGTCGTCTTTGAAGAAGAAGAGGGGTGTGTTGATGGTGGTTCTTGTTAAGAGGGTTGGTTTGGTGGGTTCTGTGTTGGGTTTATTGGGATTGGGTGTAGTGGATTGTTGCTTGTTACTTTGCTTGTTGTGTTTTTTGCCCATGGTGAGTTTTCTCTCGTGGTAAGATTGGGAGGTTTGATCTGGATGGAAAGATAATGGTAGCACCTTTTCGATGGGACAAAGAGTGGTGCCAACAGGAGTAGACTCACAAGTTCCATATCGCTCTTTCCGAAGTGGTGAGTCAAAGGCGGAGTTTGAGGTTGTTTCCTGTTGATGTTGGAAGCATATAACCAGCAAGACCAGGGTCCCTGTCATTGTATCATGACTTGCTACTTCTCCTTTCGCAACATCGCTCTAATCATCACTTGTCTGATTTCAGAATCTTGAGACGAACTTCAATGGCTGATGCGGACAGCAGTTGGCAAAACACAAAAGGCAATTTCTAGGGATACGAAGCAGCAAGAGCGACGGCAGTGACAAGAAACGCACCTCACTCTCACTCCTCATTGTTATTATTTGCTTATTACTACAAGTACAGGTTTTACCCACCCCATGCATACCCAAACACTATGTGTGACATTTTGCTGTTGATACAAAAAACATCATCACTTATTTCCCGGTGCCGCTAATGCCCAACCCCTGACTTCTATCCCCTTCCTCATCACCTTCGCTAACAACCTGCCTACTCAAAACATCTTCAGCGATAGTCTTAGCATCCCTGCTCAATGTTGGTGACAAAGCAGGTTCCTCGGCAACTTCCTCCTCACCCAGGTTAGGGATGATAGTAACATCAGCATCTGGATCTTCTTCTTCTTCCTCTTCCTCTTCAACGATAAAAGCAGTTCTGTCTTCTTCGATAGGCGAGAAACTCTCCACTTCTTCCACTTCCAACTCTTCTTCGTCTTCCTCGACTAGTCTCATACCCTGGTCTTGCAAGGCGATCTTGCTGCCGAAAAAGTCTTTCGGTTCTTGTTGTTGCTCCTCTTCTTCCTCGTCTTCTTCGGCAATGGTGATTTCGTTGCTGCGTCGTCCTTGAGCGCTGGTACCGCGGCTGTTGTCGCCGGAATTGTTGCCAGAGCCTCTGCCCCGTGCACCGGGCGTGTTGCCGAGACTAGGTCCCTTGAAGACGCTGCGTTTCTTCTTCGCAAAGACGGGATGCATGCCTGGGGATGCAGGACCAAAGGTGTAGCTCATAGGTGAGTTGAGGGCTTGAGTAGACAGGGTAGGTAGAGAGCCAAGGCTGCCAGGTGGAGGACGGCGGGCAACTCGTATGCCAGAGGGGAAAGTGCCAGTGACTGAGGATGTAGGTGTAGAAGGAGGCAAGACCACGACACTGCCGCTAGTGTGAGGTGACCTTGAGATGGCGCGGGAGTGTGTGCTGAGAGATGGAGAAGCCACAGAGTTTGAAGATGTGGTTGAAGCGCGAGAGAGGGAATGGTGGTGGGTGTGAATACTGCGAACGGATGAGACCGACGAAGAGGTTGATTTTCTGCCGCGAAGACCAGAGCTGCGACGGTATATGGAAGAGCGTGGTGTAACTGGTCCCGGAGAAAGGGAAGGCCTATTCGCTACATGGGTCCGAGATCCTGTGGAGCCATAGGACGATGCAGTAGATATACGAGGACGCACAGGATACGTTGTCCGCGTAGGCATATCAGGCCTTGGACTCTTCCGCGGATCCGTCAGAAGATCATTAGCAGAACCTCTTCGTTGACTCGATGGCATTGAAGCTTTTCGAGCAGTCGCCAGTTGTATTTCGATGTTCTCCTGGCTATCCTTCTTATGCGACCTCCCACTACTGACCTTGAACCAAGATTTGAGATGGGCGAGCTGGTCTTTGAACGGACGTTTGCGTAGTTTCTGGTGGAATGGCGGAGGGGCTAGTAAGTCATTCTTGGTGTGTATGACTTGCAGTAGTTGAGAACTGCCTCTGCTAGCAGCACGCGGTCTTCTGGGCGTATCTTTCGGCGGCAAAGCAGGACCACAAGTGGATGGAGTGATGGAAAGCGAGCGACGACGCTGGTCCTTTTCCACCGGCGGCGGTGGTCGCTCTTCGGGTTCGGGTGTTTTGCCTTCGTTGACTCTAGGTAAGTCAGGAGGTGCAGCACTAGACCTGCTCACGCCGCGACCTCTAGTCTTGGGTGAGATTATGCTTAGTAGCGCTTGCTCTTCCTCAGTGATCTCTCTCAGGCTTGGCGCATTCAACAGACGACTGCTGGACGCGCTCAATCGTCTGATGCTCCTCGCTTCTGCTTCTTTTTCTTTCCGCTTCCGTAGCCGCCTTCGTTCTTTGCGTTCCTCTTTCTCAAGCAACAAACCCCACCAGCCAGCCAGAGGGTCGCATCGTTGTCCCAGAACATTCTCAATAACATGGTCAATATTGACACCAGCACTGCGCATGCGTTGTAGTGTCGCTTTCTCAACTTCGGTGCTGAATGGCGGAGGTTGCAAGACTTTGAGGATCTCCTGTTGCTGAGGCGCGTACTCTTGCAACCAGGGGTGACGAAGGACATCGGCCAACGGCGGTCGTAGGAGAGGACGGCGTGAGAGGATTTTCGAAAGGAGGTCCTTTGCGCCTTCCGGGACGTGTTCCGGGTACTTTGGGTCCTCCTTCAAGATGCGCTGTTTCGTATCGTTCTCGTCGTCTTCGTCAAACGGCAACTCTCCACACAGCAGAGCATACAAAATGATCCCCAGACTCCAGACATCCACCTTTTCACCAGCGTATTTTTCTCCTTTCAACATCTCTGGCGCGCTGTAACAGACGGTACCGCACCATGTCTGTAGGTAGCTCGTGGTTCCCTGATATTCACGCGTGAAGCCAAAGTCGACCAATTTGACATTGCCGTGCTTGTCGAGTAGGATGTTTTCGAGCTTCAAGTCGCGATGGACGCAAGATTTTGAGTGGACGTATGATACTGCGCCAACCAGTTGTGTAAAGATCTTCTGAACCTTGTTTTCTTCCATGCGACCGTGTTCGAGGAGGTGGTTGTACAACTCATCGCCAGGACACCATTCCAAGACTAGCCATACCAGCGACTCGGTAACTATGACTTCGTAGAGGCGAGCAATGTGAGGGTGGAGGAATTGGCGGTGATGATGAATCTCGCGGGCGAGGTTGGCGTCATCCTTTTTGGCTGACTTGAGTACGACCTGTACGGGTCAGCATTGTTGAAAGGTATGCGAAGAAGGCTAGCGCCAGACCTTTGAGCCATTGATGAGCTTGTGCGAGGCCAAGTAGACCTTTCCAAATGAGCCCTTGCCTATCAGGCGGCCGACTGTGTAGTTGCCGACAGTACGGAGGTCTTTGCTGCTGAACTCGCTGGTGGACGTGTGAGTGATGTTCGACCTTTCTACCAAGAGCAGTCTTACTTGAGAAGCTCGCTGTAGGAATTGGCAAGTTTGGTCTTTTGGTCGTGGAGCTCCGCTTGCGCTCTCGCGGCGGCGGGTGGCATACGTCGAGCGAGGTATGCGCTTGTCTGTCGCGCAACCCCTAACTACTGTCTGTCCGCTATGCTGTACAGTACAGTTCTGTCAACATCCGACTCTTCCTCTGTTCGTCGCTCCGTAATATTAGCTATTATCGATAATGCTGGCCGGTGGCTGAAACGGGTGGCTGTTGACGTTGCGCCGCTGCTGCTGTTGTCGTGTGTCTAGTCTTCGTCGTTGATGTCGTCGTTGCTATGCCAGGATCTGGTGATTTGTCGTCTTCTCGAAAATGGCCAGAGACTCGGGGCCTCGTTGTCGTCGTCGTCGTCAATGCATGGCATTCTTACGCCAACCTCATCTCCGCCCGGTCCCCTGCCGCTCTCTTTTGTGATTCGGTGATTGCTGTGGGGAATCGACATCACCACATTATTTCCATCACCCCATCCGCAAACCCTATTAAACAAGTGGCGACCTCTTCCTTGTTCATATCACAAGCTAGGTAGACTGGAACAATTCACCGTGGCTTGAAGGAACATTGTGCACTCGAGGGGTTGAACACGGATGTCTCATCCTTTGTCTCTCTTGGCTTCTTCCGCCTTTGCATGACACCTGCATCACTTCCTAACTAATACTCCTAGCTTCTTCTAATGTCCGCTATCGCCTTGCGTCTGTAGTCGCTATCCGCAAATAGCGCCTCGATCAAGTCTGTCACTTCGTCCGCATCAAACTCAAGCCTCAACTCGCCTTCCGTCCAAAGATATTTGATGTCTGCGAGCGAGCTCTCCAGCAGTTCCCCTAGATACTGGAACTTGAACCAGTTCGGGCAGTAGATTCCCGTCATGTCGCTTGCCTCTCCACCCTCTGGATGCTCTTGCATGAACAAATCCTTGACCTCCGAGATCTTGTCGCAGAGTTGGCGAAGCTTCTTCGACTCCTCTTCACCAATGTCTTGTATCTCTTCAATCTCCATAATCATCTTGCTTATCGCTGTGCTGAGCAAAGAACCTGAAGATTGCAGCAATGCAGATCGTGACAGTATTGGTGTCCATTGCTTGTGCACATCTCGCAGACGTCCCTCAGTAATGCTGACTGCACTGTCGCATGCGCTTGCGAATGGTTCGGCATTGCAGTTGGAAAAGCCTTGAGCTCCGTCAAGCATATCACGAATGATGGTACGTTGTGACTCCATCTCAGCACTGTATGCTCTCTTTGCGAATGTTTCCAACGCCTTGATGTCATTGTCCAGTCTGAGTCGTGATGACGGTCGTAGATGATTTGGTAATGTTGATTTTGCGTCTTTTTCTGCTTGCTTGTTGACGAAAGAACGGATCTGATCAGCCAATCGAGATGCATCGTTGTAGATCAGCATATTGCCAGAGTCCAATTTGCCGTAAGCTGTTGATGCTGTAGCCCGATACATGGCAAGTACGAATGTCGGCAAAGTGTACAGGGCGGAGGCTGCTGGTCCTATGGGTGACCCAGAGTAGCTATTGCGAGCGTCAGTACATACATTCCGAGAAGGAGTGATCATTCTTACCTAGGGTCTGTCAAGGTCTCGGCATCCGACACGACTTGCATGACAATTTCGAGCATACCATCCGGCACTGCCGTTACTGTGTAGGTTTCTCGTAGCGTAAGTTCTCTGTCACCAGATTGTGTGGCCTGATCCGTCGGAGCGACCTTTGTTGTCTTCTTGGGAGAGTCTGGCTTTAGTGTCTCGTCTGTGGCTTGCTCATCGTCGCCCCATCCCCAAGCGTCTGCTGCGTCGTCTTCCTCCATATTTTCCCCATTGTCTTTTGTCGCAGCTGATTCTGCCGGTACTTCTACATCGTCATCGTCCATGTCCCAAGCACTGGCATCATCGTCGTCATCATTCGTTACATGTTCAGGCTGTTTGGTGTCGACCTCTTTCGTCTCTTGTGTATCTTCATCCCAATCGGCGGCCCAAGCATCATCTGCTTCGTCAACGTCAGTTCCACCCATGATGGCATCTCCTTTTGACACAGTCTGTGTCTCGACTCGCTCGACGGTTTTCCTGTCTCTAAGCCCAGAGAACAACAGGCTTCTTGCTGCGCCAAGTGCCGTTTCTCTGCGTTTCGAAAGCCATGTTCTTGGAGCGTTTTGCACCCAATCCTTTAACAGAGCGGTACTCGACCAATTGAGACCGTCGATCTGTTCGGCGAATCTAGACACACGATCCAGAATTTGTTGAAAGACAGGCATCTGCTCGATTTGTACAGGGACAGTGTGATCAAGCCAGGTATACGTGAGCGTCTCGAACAAAGATGGTAATAGCTTCTGGGACAATGGTTCGCAGACAGACTTGGGCAAATTTGTAGAAAGGAAGTCTAAGGCTGTCCAAATGTCGTCTAATGTAGCAATCGTGTCGGGCTTAGAAGTCGCTTTAGAAACGCTGATGCGGCCATGAGTGACTTGAAAAACAGTGTGTTGGCCAGGTTTTGTAGAGAGACGTGGGTTGAAAAGGGCGAATTCTATGTCACGCTTCAAGCGCCTAATGTAGACTTCCAGGCCTCCAAGGTATTCCAGCGTATCTACAATCAGCGTCAAGTCGACAGCTGGTACATCCGAGACATGATCCTTGATTGTGACGGAGCGAGAGTCAGTATCGCACTGGATGAGCGACTGGGCGAGGGTTGTTGTCTTGTCGAGGAAGTTTGCTTTGAAGCGTGAGCTGCGTGTTTGCAGTAAACCGACGGCACGTGTATCCTGGACGGCAGACAGAGCAGCAATAGACTCGTCGCATTGCTTCAGATGGCCAAGAGCAGTGCGTAGATCGTTGTTGACGTATGCTTGGTCGGCGTTGTCCAGTATGCGGCAAGACGACCTGATCAACTCCAGTGTGGTGGCCAGAGACTCATTGAAGGCGACCTCTTTTTCAAGCAGACGGACTTTGTTCCCAGCATCGTGTGTCTTCTCTTTCAAGGCCTTGGCAGCTTCGGCTTGTGCTACGATGTCCCTCGCTGTCGCCTTGGATTGTTCAATGTCGGCTTGAAGCTTTTTGGCTTGGGCGATCCATCCGTCGACGTCGGGGGCGATATCTTTGCTCAGACTTCGAATATCTGTCTAAGCAGAATCCGTCAGACAGTGATGACGGATCGAGTATGTACGACTGCATACCTTGACTTCGTCTCGAGCTTTCTGTAGATCGGCCAAGAGGTCGGGCAGGAGGGCGGATGGGACTTCGGTCGACGAGATGTCAGGCTCAGGATAGGCGCCATGCTCGACACTGTCGACGATGGCGTGCTTGAGCTGGTCGTTGGTCGGCATTGTCGCGACTGTATCGTCGAACCTCTGACGTTGATGCAACAACAAGAAAGCTCCAGCCTGTCATTAGGCGTGCGGGCCGGTCCGCTGTTTAGCGTGGTGCATGTCGATGCCCCGAGACCACACGTTCTGAAGACAGGATGAGACGTCGGAGGCGAGCCTGTTGCTGGCCATACCCAACTTCGCGTTTGCTTCCACTCTGGAATTACACATAATTTTGCAAACTCACTCTCTTGTTTGCACACCTGGCACTCACCCTTTTTCGTCGGCTTCCCACAAAGACTGCCGTTGCTCAAAAGTCTTACAACTCTATTTCTGCGGCTTCTCGCTGCTGCAACTACTACACCATGCCCGCCGCAAAGACTCAACCCCATTTCAAGCCTATCCAAAAATTCAAGCTTGACTATGCCCCTATCGGTATCGCTCAGTATGAATCTGAACGCACTGGTATGCGTGTTGTTGTCGTCGACCAAAAGGGTCCCAAGGTCTATGGTTATTTTACTCTAGCCACCGAGATTCATGACGACTCTGGCTCGCCGCACACTCTTGAACATTTATGTTTCATGGGCTCCAAGAATTATCGCTACAAGGGTGTTCTCGACAAACTTGCCACTCGTGCTTACTCAAACACCAATGCCTGGACCGCCACTGATCACACCGCTTATACCCTAGAGACTGCTGGCTGGGAGGGTTTCGCTCAGATTCTTCCCGTCTATCTCGAGCACGTGCTTGTACCTACTCTGACTGACGCTGGATGTTACACCGAAGTCTTCCACGTTGATGGTACGGGCCATGATGCTGGTGTCGTCTATTCTGAGATGCAAGGCGTTCAGAACCAACAGGGCGAGCTCATGGAGTTGCAAGCAAGACGTCTGATGTGAGTCATCTCAAGCCACCATGTCTATATTCTAAGCTAATTCGAACCAGGTACCCCGAAGGCGACGGCTTCAGATACGAGACTGGCGGCATGATGGAACAGCTCCGCGTTCTCACAGCTGACCGCATCCGAGAGTTCCACCGCGAGATGTACCAGCCCAAGAACTTGTGTCTCGTACTCATTGGTGAAATTGACCAACCCGAGCTTTTGCAGATTCTTGATGAGTTCGAGGGCACCATCATGGACGACATCCCGTCACCCGAGACCCCTTTCCAACGTCCTTGGGTCGAGTCTAAGCGCACGCCACCACTCAAGAAGACTATCGTAGACACCGTCAAGTTCCCTGAGGATGATGAGTCCATGGGTGAGGTGCTTGTTGGCTTCCTCGGTCCCGACTGCAACGATCATCTACAGGCATCAGCGCTCAGCATCATGCTTATCTATCTTTGTGGCTCCTCGGTTTCCGTTCTGGAAAACACTCTGGTCGAGAAGGAACAGTTGTGTAGCATGATCTATTATTCAACTGATGTGCGACCCGACATCGCTTTCTGGTTCAATCTTAGTGCTGTCGAGACCGAGAAGCTTGCCGATGCCGAAAAACGTTTGTTCGAGGTCCTCAAAGAAACAGCTTCCAAGAGCCTTGATATGGGTTACATGAAAGACTGCCTCAGTCGTTACCGCAGACAATTGAAGTTCAAATGTGAAAGCACAGGAGACTTCTTTGCTACACCCATCATTGAAGACCACTTATTTGGTAACAGAGACGGCAAGGACCTCCGCGAGCTCGAGACCTTGAAGGATCTGGATGTTCTCGAAGGGTGGTCAGACCAGCAATGGAGAGACTACCTCTCGAGATGGTTCGCAGACGCCCATCACGTTTCTATTCTTGGTGTCCCTTCGAAGGAGTTGTCCAAAAAGCTCAAGACCGATGAGAAGGCTAGAGTCAAGGCTCAAAAGGAGAGACTCGGCGAGAAGGGTCTGAAAGAACTAGCTGAGAAGCTGGAGCAAGCCAAAGCTGAGAACGACAAGCCCATCCCAGACGAGGTCCTTTCACAATTCCCTGTACCTGGAACCTCATCCATCCACTTCATCCCGACAACCACCGCAAGAGCCGGCAGAGCTAGACAGATGGGCAAGCTTGATAACGATGTCCAGCAGATCATCGACAAGGACGATTCTGACATTCCTCTCTTCATCCATTTTGAACATATTCCTTCCAACTTTGTTCGCACGAAGCTGGTCATGTGCACTGGTTCGCTACCTACAGAGCTCAAGCCGCTCCTTGCAGTGTACTTGTCAAACTTCTTCATGACCCCTATCACTCGCGATGGCAAGCGGATCGAGTTCGAGGATGTGGTCACTGAACTCGAGAAGGACACTGTCGACTACGACATCACCTCAGGCCCTGGTAACGGCGAGCTTCTGCAAATCACTTTCCAGGTCGAAGCTGAAAAGTATTCGGCCATGATTGATTGGCTCCGTACCACTCTCTTCAGTTCCATTTTGGACAAGGAGAGACTACAAGTGGCCATCACCAAGATGCTTGCCGATATTCCTGACGAGAAGCGCAGTGGTATGGACATGGCTACTGCAGTAGACTCGATGATCCATCTTACCAGAGATTCGAGCAGCCGCTCCAGAAACACCCTCGTCAAATCCGTCTATCTGAAGCGCTTGAAGAAGCACTTGGCTAAGAATCCTGAGTTCGTTATTTCTCGTCTGCAGACATGTATTGACACACTCCACAAGCCTTCCAACTTCAGAGTCTATGTCGCAGCAAACATGCACAACCTCGCAAACCCTGTATCGGCTTGGAAGTCTCTGCTCAGCGACCACAACGACAACGCTCCACTGCAACCCCTTGACTCCCGCAAGTCTAAGCTCAGCGATGTGTCAAAGAAACCTGGCAACACAGCTTACATCGTTCCCCTCTCCACCATCGACTCTTCATACGCCCTTCTCACCTCTCGCGGTCCAGACAGCTGGTCTCATCCCGACCTGCCCGCTCTCATGGTTGCTCAATCCTACCTCGATGCTGTCGAGGGCCCCCTGTGGACAGCAGTCCGCGGTACAGGTCTCGCGTACGGCACTGGCTTCTCTCGCTCTACCGATATTGGCTTGTTGACCCTGCGTATCTACCGTTCTCCCGACACATTCAAGGCCTTCCAGGCTGCCAAGAAGGAAGTCGAAAACTACGCCACTGGCGTCACACCTTTCGACAAGTTTGCTCTGGAAGGTGCTGTGAGCAGCATTATCATGGGTTTCGCAGACGAACAACCCACCATGGGCAGTGCAGCCAACCTCTCCTTTGTCAACCAAGTCATCAGAGGCATTCCCAAAAACTGGAACGATGAAATGCTGGAGAAGGTTAGAAAGGTGTCGGAAGATGAGATCAAGGATGTGCTCAAGAGACTCATCATGCCCATCTTCAACCCTGAAACCACCAACTTGGTCGTTACTTGCGCCACCATCATGGAAGAGGTAAGACTTTCTTTCAACAACCAACTCAACAAAGATACGTTGCTAACAAATATCATAGAACCTTGTCAAGGCTTTCACGGACGCGGGCTTCAAGCCTGAAGTCAAGTCTCTGTCTGACTTTGAAGACGACTACGGTCTCGAGAATATTGAAGGCGATGACGACGAAGATGATGATGATGAGGAGGAGGAGGAAGAAGAAGAAGAGGAAGATGGCAGTGAAGACGGCAGCGAGGAAAGAGACGATTCCTCCGAAGGTGACGATGATGAAGAGTAGATTGCTTCTATAGACCACCTTAGACGCTTCCTCTATGACATTCTCTGAATTTTTGCAGGCGGTTTTTCCTGTACATCTCAACCGAACCCCCTCTTACTGTTGACATGTTTCAAATTATCTGGGGATGGTTGTTTGCTGGCTCCGTTAGTTTGCTCCAACACTCTTCTCTTGCATGCTTCAACCCTGCTCTGGTTGATTGGGATTGGGAAGCTGTAAACAAAGGCCTCTTATGGAGCAGGGTATAGTTATAGTGCCGAAGTTCACCTCGTGTCAGCACGGCAAGAGGGCTGCCAAGTTGGCAGTAAAGACCATACAAGCAACAGCGGACACCGATGAGTAAGACTGATCCCAAGCGATCCATATCTGATATGATATCTCGGAGGTGATCTGTCGGTTGTGAGTGTACAGTAGAGAGTCGTGTATTTCATCTTTAATATCTTCTGGATCAATCGTTATGAGAAGAAGAAGGAAACAAGCAGTTCGGAAATCTTTGTAACTAGCATGCGTGAATCATGGATCAGTTCGCTGAGATTTGTATACATTCCTTCCACTCTTATCCCAGAAATCATATCGATCGTTCGTCCTCAGCCTTTGATCTTTTTCTTTCATATCTCTATATAGACAAATCTTACCTTTGATGAGGGAGAAAAAACATCACCATGATTTACTTGAGAGGGCAGGAACGAAAGGCGAACAAGGTTGGCAAAGGTGGGATGGAATTGCAAAACGTAGACAAGAGAAGCTAGAGCAACCTACCTCGTTGCCCCTTCTCTTGTTCACATACAATCATCCAGATTGAGGTTTCAGAGAGTAAAGGCAACAAGGCAACTGAAGAATAGGCTTTCTGTCACTCTTGCAACATTATCACATCCACGTCTTTTGGTTAACAAGCATAACACAAGCTGAAAGTATTCGAGTGTTTTAAATGCAGTTATTTTTCAGATTTTTTGAGTTGTTGTTTTGATATCCATAACCTTCGCCAGAGAAACCCATGATACGCTTTTTCGAAGAGCATTCTTTCCCTTTTTGATGTATTTCCTTTTTTTCCGCTCAAATGCACAAAATTGATGATGAAACGCTGGCTCTTCTTTAGAAGCAGCCGGGATTTGAGATGACCGCGCCCAAGAACCCCAATCGAAAAAGTAGAGGTGATATGTGGAGATGGACCAATACGCATTGTAGAATCGAGCCAGTTGTGAACCTTGAATTAGGTGTATGAAACCTGCAAATATTGCTTGTGTGAGGATCAACGCTCATGCTGCTTTTCTGTTGGCAGGTTGGTTGTGGGTGTGATGGGTTGTTGGTGTGGCGAGTGTTCAGAAAGAAATTCGGATAGGTAGCTGAAGAGCAAGCGAATAGCTCAAAGAAGCTCTTCACAGGTCCAGTCCTCGTACCAGCCATCCGGCAGGTATCTGCGCACGACCAGGGGAATCTTCTTCTCACGCAACTCCTTGATGGCAATCTGAAGGGGATCCGTCTCGCCCTCAACATCGACTAGGACAGGGGCGTTCATGCTGTACTCTTCGTCAGCCCGGTTCTCTTTCAATGTTTCTCTTTCAATCCCTCGCGTTCATTCTCTCCCTTCCTACTTCCCATCTCTTCAACGTGATCCCAACTTCCTCCTCTTTCTCGCATCCTCGTACAAAACAACTCACCTAATCTGCAACGCCCTCGTGCCCAACACTCTAGCCCTCTCGTACTTTGTCATGTACGGCGTGGTGGTTCTCTTGTCGTTATCGATTCTCTTCTCCTTCAAGCCCTTGACTCCCAAGTTTGCGTTTGCGCGTGCGACAGCGTTAGGGTCGCCAGATGTGACAATGTTGGCGTTGTTCTCGGGGTCTTCGGTGCCGCCGGTGGGGTCGTTGTTGTCGTCGACGAGGTCCTCGACTTCTTCATAGTCTTCTTCGAGCATGTTGGCATCGTACTCCCTGGGTAGGGGCTGTTAGTGGGAGGACCTGGATGGGCGCTTGAGGGATTGGACGTACTCGCCAGCGCCAAAGTCACCGGCGCCGTCGTCGCCGTAGTCGGACATATTTGTTGTGTGATGTGTGGTGGTTTTGCGGGTTGAAGCGAGAGGATCGAAGTATCCGAATTAGACGCGCAAAGGCGATGGCGTGAGCAGACTGAGGGTGGAGTAAGGGTGTGAATGTAATGCACTGCTTTCGAGGCTGTCGCAAACTAAACTTGTTGCTCGGGACGCGGGACTGCAAAGGCGGTGACTCGACTTTGAGTGACGCTTGGACCATACATCGCGGCAGAATGCATGTCCATCTTGACCCCAGATTTTGGCAGACGACATCTGCTCTAGGTCGTCCTTACCCAAAGTGCAGCGCTTACTTGAATATGCCTATCAAAATGCACGAATTGATTCACTATTCGTACAGGCCCACAGAGATAGACTCAAGATTGGGCTCTCACTGGACGTAAACCAGATATGGACACATTTGTGACTTTTGATGGATCATCAGGAACGCTTAACTGACTTCGAAACACCTATTATACTCATTTTTTATGTGCTTTTCTCTGATACACATTGACCATCTCTCATCTCCTCGTACCATTGCCCACCCCGATTACCTTCCTGTCACGATTCAACAACAAATCAACCCTTCTTGGGCCTCGAAGCAAGGACGGCGAGGGCGCCCTTGCCCTTGGCCTCCTTATCATGCCTGTGCTTGGCATGACGACCAGCCTCCGACCGCTTGCCTCTTCTGACGCGAATCACAAGGTCATGGTTGTCAGGCATGACCCTGCGACTCAGGCAGGAGAAGGCCATGGGATTGGGATAAGCCCCCATGATCTCGGATCGGTAGCCCGCAGGAAGGGGCTTGCAGAATTGGAAGGGGCGGTCCAGCTCCAGGCCCAGAGCATCTGCGATCTCCAGGTTCTCTCTAATCTCCACCTGCTGAGACTTTACACCATCAAAAGTCAGCAATTTGATGAAGATGCGGAGGGATCCAAGGAGATGTCGAAAAGCAGGGGCAAGAGTGAAAATATAGGATGAAAAAAGTGATAGAAAAGTGATAGAAAAGTGATAGAAAAGTGATAGGAATGTAGTACTAGACTGAGAGTAGAACATGAAGAACTCAGAAAAGGTAACTTACGTGAATGATCGAGATGCTCTGACCCTGGGCAAGGAATCCCTTCATTTCCTGCAGGCTAACTTCAGAGGCCAGCACGCGGTACCTTTCCTCCTCTTCACCCACCAGATACAGCCAGTTACCGTGATATCCTCCGCTCTGCCAGCCATGGTTGTAATGAAGTTGAGTCGATTGAATATTCTGGGTCAAAGCAGAAAGAAGGCGTTCCATCTGAGTCCAGCCAATTTGCTTCCAAATGTTGACATCCTGGTAAATCTGGGGCCAACCTCCTTCATAGTCCAGATAGGCGATAACCCGAATGCGGTATTCTTGTCTAGTGGGCATAGGGACATCTGTGGGCTCAAAAAAATCATTGGTCTCAAGGACGTAAAGATGATCGATGAGACTTGCGACTGGGTGGACCTGCCAGGGATCGAAGTCGAGAGGTGCGAATCTGGATAGCTGCTGATGAAGATACTGTCCGAAGCGTTGTTTGATTGTTCTGTCCTGCTGTACCAGCCACTCGATGAGGTTTTTGCGCTCGCGGATCAAGGCGGTGGTATCTTCTTCAATCTCATTCTCGCGGTGGGTGTCCACGAGAAACTGAACCCAGCCAACCTGGAGCTGCAGACGGAAGAAGAAAACAAGGTCCGGGTACGCAATATTGTGACTCTGGGCGTTACGCACACTGCAGTAGAGTTTGTAGAAGATAGAGTCGTTCGTGGCGGCAGCATTGAAGGTGTCGGTCAAGAATTTTATGCGCAACATGACGGGATTAGCGGCGGGTGGTGCTGGAAAGTCGGCGAGGACACGGGCAGGACGTGGTGCAGCAGAAACAGGACGCTGGATCGTAGGAGGTCCTTGTGTTGTGAGAGCTTGCAGAAGGTTGTTGTACGATGCGCTGGACGACAAAGCTGATAGTCTAGAAGCGCCGGGAGAAGCCATAGTTGTTCTAGGGACAGGCACGGCACCAGGAGGGTAGAATGTACGTGGTGGATTGTCTGACATGGTGATGCGCAGGTGGAGGGGGCGCACAGAACCGTGAGATTGTGTGAAGGCCGCGTGAACAGGTAAAACTAACGTGCGCCGATGAAGTGGTTCAGAAGTTGAAAAAGTGAGAGAGATAAAATGGTTGTGCTTGTGGTAAACAACTCAAAGTTGCCTTGCTGCTGTGCGCAAGAAGCTGCAACGAAGGGTGAGAGCAGAGTCTTGAATGTCTAGGTGTCTGTTGATAAAAAGATCGATTTGGCACGTTTGTGAATGGTTCGAGGCTCAAGCGAAGTGATTGCGGTTTTTTCGTTGAACAGCGATAATCCGAGCCGGTGTGCGTTAATGAGAAGACCGGAAAACGCAATGAAAGGTGACAGAAGAAGCTCTGAATTAGAACGCTAATTAGAAGTGAAGGGTTCATCGAATCAAGTTGCAGGTAAAGATGGCAGAGATGTGGAAAGAAGGTGTTCAGTGATAGGCACCTCTCACAACATATGGTCGTGGCCTTCGAGCTTTCCGTCTTGCACGTATGTTGTCTCGGAACCGCTTTTCAGCGAGGAACTACTTGGATGCGCTGAGCAGACAGTATGTCAGACCATGAACTCGTGGAAGTGATGTGCAAAACAGAATTGGTTGAGGTGCAAAACAAGGGAAAAAAAGAGACTTCCCACTCCGCCACACCTTCCGTCGGCCACTTCGCTCTAGCGACGGCGTGTCAGTTGGTGAAGCGAAATGTTCAGACATAGCGGCCACGCCTGGGATCGAACCAAGAA
>SWBJ01000492.1:0-31267 GCA_024195555.1 Aureobasidium sp. EXF-12298
TGCTTCTTCTGAGAGTCCTCGTGGAGAGAGCGAACAGGGTTGCCGGGCATGATGGGGAGAGGGTATTGGGCTCTCTTGGCCTCGGCAGCCTTCTTAGCCTCCTCCTCCATGACACGCTTGTAGTCAGTAGGCAGAACCTTGACGAAGCGGTGCAAGGCACGCGAGAAGTCGAGGAGAACACGAGCAGCAAGCTCAGAACCAGTGTAGTGGTGGTGGTCCTCGATAAGACCGCGGACAAAGGCGATCTCAGCAGGGTCCTCCAGAGGAGAAAGCTCAACCATCTCCTGGTTGACCTTGCCCTCAAAGTCGCGCTGCATGTCAAGAACATAAGCGATACCACCAGACATACCGGCAGCAAAGTTTCTACCAGTAGGTCCAAGAATGAGAACACGACCACCAGTCATGTACTCGCAACCGTGGTCACCAACACCCTCAACGACAGCAGTGGCACCGGAGTTTCTGACGGCGAAACGCTCAGCACCCATACCGCGGAAGAAGCACTGACCGCTGGTAGCACCGTAGAGACAGGTGTTACCAACGATGACGTTCTCCTCAGCCTTGAAGACTGCGTTTCTGGGAGGGTAGACGATCAAACGACCGCCGGACAGACCCTTACCGACATAGTCGTTGCAGTCACCCTCGAGCTCAAGAGTGATACCGGGTGCAAGGAAGGCACCGAAGGACTGACCGGCAGAGCCACGAATGTTGGCGTGGATGGTGTCGGTGGGCAGACCCTTCTCACCGTAGCGCTTGCTGACTTGGTATGAAAGAGTAGCACCAAGAGCACGGTCAGTGTTGACAACATCGCACTCAATGCGGCAAGGGTGCCCCTTCTCGAGAGCAAGCTCAGACTCAGAGATAAGCTTGTTGTCGAGACGGACATGGAGCTTGTGGTCCTGCTTGCGGACGTTGTAGGTGGCAACGCCAGAACGGAGGGTGTGGGCAGGTGTCAAGATGAGGGAAAGATCGATGTTCTCGGTCTTTCCATTGCGGAGGTCGTCACGAACGCGCAGAACCTCAGTACGGCCAACCATCTCGTTAATGGTACGGAAACCAAGCTTGGCCATGATAGCACGAAGTTCGTTGGCGACGTAGTAGAAGAAGTTGATAACGTGCTCAGGGGTACCCTTGAACTTGCTTCTCAACTCGGGGTCCTGGGTGGCAATACCGACAGGGCAGGTGTTCAAGTGGCACTTGCGCATCATGATACATCCCATGGCGATAAGAGGAGTGGTAGCGAAGCCCCATTCCTCAGCACCCAACAAACAAGCAATAGCAACGTCACGACCAGTACGGAGTTGACCATCAGTCTGAACAATGACACGGCCACGGAGGTCGTTCAGGACCAGGGTCTGGTGAGTCTCGGCAAGACCCAACTCCCAGGGCAGACCAGCGTACTTGATACCGGTCCATCTGGAAGCACCAGTACCACCATCGTGACCAGAGATCAGAATGTGATCAGCTCTGGCCTTTGCGACACCAGAAGCGACAATACCGACACCAGTCTCCGAGACAAGCTTGACGGAAACACGAGAGCGGGGGTTGGAACACTTCAGATCGTAGATGAGCTGCTTCAAGTCCTCAATAGAGTAAATATCGTGGTGAGGAGGGGGAGAGATCAGACCGACACCAGGGGTGGAGTGACGAGTGCGAGCGATAGGTCCAGACACCTTGTGTCCAGGAAGCTCACCACCCTCACCAGGCTTGGCACCCTGGGCCATCTTGATTTGAAGCTCATCGGCGTCAGCCAGGTAGGCACTGGTGACACCGAAACGACCAGAGGCAATCTGCTTGATGGCAGAACGCATAGTGTCGCCATTGTCCATGCGCAAGCTACGCTCGGGATCCTCACCACCTTCTCCGGTGTTGGACTTACCACCCAATCTGTTCATGGCAACAGCGAGGGTAGAGTGCGACTCCATTGAGATTGATCCGTAAGACATGGCACCAGTAACGAATCTGCGGACAATCTCAGTCCAAGGTTCGACCTGGTCGATAGGGACGGGAGCACAGTCTTCGAAGTCGAAATCAAGGAGACCACGGAGGGTACAGTTCTTGATCTGCTCGTACTCGGATCTGGAGTAAGCCTCGTAGGACTTGTCGTTCTTGGTACGGACGGCATCCTGGATGTTGGCAATAGAGGTAGGGTCGTTGACGTGAGGCTCACCGCCATCACGCCAGTGGTACTCACCAGTCTCGGCAAGACCAGGAATCTCCAAGATGTTGCGGCTAGGGTAACCCTTCTCGTGGAGAGCGAAGGCGTCCTGAGCAATGAGCTCGAAAGTCATACCCTTGATACGGGTGGCAGTACCAGTGAAGCAGCGATCGACAACAGAGTCATCGATACCGAGAGCCTCGAAGATCTGTGCACCCTTGTAACTCTGAAGGGTGGAAATACCCATCTTGGACATAACCTTCAGGATACCACCGTCCAGTGAGTGCTTGTAGTTGTCAATGAGCTGTTCAGGGGTGAGCTTCTTTCTGATCAGACCCTCACGAGCCATCTTCATGATACACTCAATTGCGAGGTAAGGGCAGATAGCATCAGCACCGTAACCGACCAAAACACACATGTGGTGGACCTCACGAGCCTCAGCGGTCTCAACGACCAAAGCGACCTGCGAACGCCACTTGTTGCGAACAAGATGGTGGTGAACCATACCAGTAGCAAGGACGGCGGAAACGGCGACACGGTCAGCTGAGGTGGCGCGATCGGACAAGACGATGATTCTGTCGTTCTTCTCGATGGCCTCTGCAGCCTGGTCACAGATGCGGTCAAGAGCATCAAGGTAACCTTGGATTCCCTCCTTCTTGGGGAAGGTAATGTCGACGGTGTGAACATTCCACTCGCGGTGCAGTT
Organism: Aureobasidium sp. EXF-12298; assembly: GCA_024195555.1. NCBI lineage: Eukaryota > Fungi > Ascomycota > Dothideomycetes > Dothideales > Saccotheciaceae > Aureobasidium > Aureobasidium sp. EXF-12298. The sequence continues at coordinate 2,861 of SWBJ01000492.1, forward strand.
GCGAGATCTGGTTCAAGGCGTTGAACTCTTCGATAGAGAGCATGGGCGAGGGAAGCAGGAGACGGTGGCACTGAGAGGGGCTCATCTCGAGCAAGTTGCCCTGAGGACCAACGTAGGCCTCAAGCGACATAACAACCGCTTCTCTGATAGGGTCAATGGGAGGGTTAGTGACCTGAGCGAAGAGCTGTCTGAAGTATTCATAGAGTAGACGGGGCTGCTGTGCCAGACATGCCAAGGGGGCGTCGTTGCCCATAGATCCAAGAGCTTCCTTGGAGTCGGCAGCCATGGGGCCGAGCAACAAACTGACTTGCTCAAGCGAGTAACCGAAAGCCTTCAGTCTGGGGTCTTCCTGGACTCTAGTCTCTGACAAGGTGAAGCCGAGATCGGCACCCTTCTCGCTGAGCTTCTCATGAATAGCGGGCATGGTGATAAGCTGGCTGCTAATCCAGCTCTGGAAGTCCTTGCGCTTAGAGACAGTCTGCTTCAGCTCAGCATCATCAACGATGCGACCAGCGACAGTGTCAACCAGAAGCATCTTACCAGGCTGAAGACGGCCCTTCTGAACGACCTTTTCAGGCTCGATGGGGATGGTACCGACTTCAGAAGCGCAAACAATGCGGTCATCGTCTGTGATGTAGTATCTGCAAGGACGGAGACCGTTTCTGTCAAGATTGGCACCACAGTATCTGCCGTCGGCGAATGTGAAGAGGGCGGGACCATCCCAGGGCTCCATCATACAGGCTGCCCACTCGTAGAATGCCTGCTTGGCAGGGTCCATGGCGCGGTTTCCTTGCCATGCCTCGGGAACCATAAGCATGACTGCCTCAGGCAGAGACAAAACACCGTTGATGGTGAGAAGCTCGAGAACGTTGTCGAAAGCAGCAGAGTCAGAGCCACCATCTTCGATGATGGGCAAAAGCATCTCCAGCTCGTCGCCGAACAAGTCGGACTTCATCAGACCCTCTCTTGCGCGCATCCAGTTCTTGTTTCCACGGAGAGTGTTGATCTCTCCGTTGTGGGCTGCCCATCTAAGAGGCTGTGCTCTGTCCCATGAAGGGAAGGTGTTTGTGGAGAAACGAGAGTGGACCAGGGCAAAGTGACCCTCATAGTCAACATTGACCAGATCGAAGTAGTATTCGTAGACCTGGACGGGAGAAAGTTGTCCCTTGTAGACAATGTTCTTGTTGCTCAAAGAACAAAGGTAGAACCAGTTGTGCAGGCCAATGACGTGGGTAACACGCTTGCGCAGTACATAGAGCTGGCGCTCGAAGTAGGGTTCGTCAAACTCAGACTCGAAGGACTCCTTGGGTGCATTGCCATCACCAAATGCAGACTTAAGAACAATGAAGGGCTGAAGGATGATAGGCTCTCTAGAGGCAGCTGCGGGACCAAGCAACGAAGAATCGCGAGGAACCTCACGCCAGCCCAAGACTCGCAGATCGAGGCTGTCTGCCACTTCCTCGAATGTGTTCAGTGTCTCCTTCAGTACCTCAGTATCGGGCTTGAAGAAGACGTTTCCAGCAGCGTATTGTCCTTGCTTGGGCAATGTGTATCCTTGCTCTTTTCCAAAGTTCTTGACGAAGAACTTGTGAGGAATCGATGTCATGACACCTGCACCATCGCCATCACGCGCATCCGAACCGACGGCACCACGATGTGTCATGTTGCAGAGGAGGTTTCGTGCATCGCTGACAATCTTGTGGCTTGGAGTACCCTTGATGTGGCTGTTCGATAGTTAGAAATTGGATTTTATCCAGCTTTGCAATGGCGCAACTTACGCAGCAAAACCGACACCACAAGCATCCTTCTCAAGCTCAGGGTCGTAGAGACCCTGCTTCACGGGGAGCGCGCCAGCCCATGACTTGTTCTGTGGCGTGTTCTCATACGGGTAGATGTTTACAGGTTCATCTTCCTCGATGATGGTGTTCTCAACTGGTTCTTCGAAAGACACTCGACCCATTCTTTCGGCCTGGACCCGAGTACGAGAGATCCTAGGGGTATAAAAGACAGGCGTGGACCTTTGGTGGCGAGGGGAGATCTTGTCGAACTCGTCTATGGAAGCTAAGGTCAGCCAAATGCTATCGGATTGATATGGCAAAGGCACGCTAGTGTGGCAAGCAAAGAATGATGTGGCAAGAAGGAGAAGATGGAGCTCGGCCGACAAGGAGGAGAAAGGACGTTTCAGATGATACGCAGACAGACGATCGTCCGTCTAATCCCGTCTCCGCTGAACGGAGTATGCCATCTGGAGAACGAGAACGGTATTTGCGGGGAGAGGCAAAAGAAAGTGGTGCAGGTCTTGATAAGGCGAGGAGCTCTGGCGAATGAGGGGCGAGGAATCCGCACGCCCTTGAAGCGCGCTGCAGCCGAAGAAAAGTTTACCTACACTTAATTCAAGAGCGCTCTGATGGTCTGCGAGCAGAGCGTATTCCAGGCGTAAGTTATGCGAGGTAAAGACGAGACGAAGAGGGTGAGGGAACGGCCACGCTTTTGTAAATTGGCCGCGAAGGTGGGGATTCAACTAGCGCAGCCTGGCAAGCAAAGGCAATAAATGCTTCCGCTTTCCACGGGAGCAACCATCTTGTACAAAATACACAATGATGAATTGATAATGCCGTGCTCTACAGTCTGTATGTATGCCGAACAGAAGTACATCTTCAAGAACACTACTTCCTCATCACGAACACAACCAGCTTGAAGCTCGCTACCATAAAGCTGTGGTTAAAATGCCCTCTCACCAATGTCTCATCTAGACTACCCACAGCTCTACTGACCAAACTAGATCACCTCTGTCGCTCTATCCAAGTTGAAACCATGCTCGTTACTTTGAGTAATTGTCATGTCGTGTCTACCATATGCTCTCGGACGCACACATCTGCTGATAAACAGCGACCAAGACAAAAGATTTCCCCGGACCCTTGAGCTGCCTTGGCCTGGTGGCTGGGTCAGCAAACCATGTCATTGGCTGATCTCGGTTGCATCTCCATTAGCCGAATGCTAATTGGGCCGACCGGACGTCAGGGTTTCGTGAGAGTCATAGCGACATGTCAGAGATGCTCTTATCGCTACTCTTAAAACACACGTCGGTCGCTGATCGGAGCGTGCCATCTACGTGGAAAGCTGGGGTCGCTACTTAAGGGCAACCTATAGTCACTCTGAGGAGCTCGATGAACAAGTGCATGCAAAGTTTGTTTATTCGACTCAGAAGACAAAGGCAGCAATCTGTCTCCTCAACCATTGAGGTGAAGGACAGACTTTGGTGAGCTCGGGCGAGCGTGACAACCAACGGGAGCAGTCGGAACAACGGATTCTCGCTGGCTTAGCCTTGAACGGGTTGGTGGCATGGTGCAGATGGAAGCAAAAGACCCCTCGTAACTCGCAACCTCCACGGCACCCACCGATACCGGCAGAGCTCTTAGGCAAAAATGTCCTGCTACAATCACAGTTCCCGCCAAATAGGCGAGGTCCATCGAGTGTCCCAGCCGGCGTATCCAGCAAACGGCACACTGACACATGAGCTGCCTTCTTGAAGAGATGCCGAAAAAGTTCACTTGTTGACCTTCTCGTGTCGGTCAAATGTTAGTCCGATATGTGCAACAGTTTTAGTGGCGCTGGACAACAGGGAGCTGTGGTGGGTGACCTGGACTCAAGTCCATGTGTATTCTTCGAATGAATTACTGCTCATAAAGGTTCGTTTTGTTGATGATCATCTGGTATGCCCAAGCCTCGCGCCGCGACTCCTTGAATGCTGAAAAACATGTATCCATCCTCCTGCCCGAGACGCCTTGCACAGCTGCGCAATACCCAATGCCTGCTGTGGCAGTAATGATCGTGAAAAGGTAAGGTAAAGACTTTTCGCACTGCGCTGATGGTGGCAGCTGCAGAGGTTGTTTCGAGGCGCATCTCTACTGCTGCATCTCCTCAGGATCCTCAAAGTCGTCGTCCTCATCTTCATCTTCCTCGTCGTCGAGGCCTTCGGCAGCCTTGGCGAAATCAATAGTCTTGCCGCGGGTGCGTCTGCCGCCAGAGATGATGTTGCTCTCGTCAATCTCCTCCATGTTGTCTTCTTCGCCCTCCTCGTGTTCCTCTGTTGTGTGTCAGTCTGGTTGCGCATGTATAGCTTGTTGAGGGTGGTCCCTACCAGGGGCGGCCTGCAAAGATCGGTTAGCATACAATCTAGAGAAAGCGACAAAGATGTAACTGACCTGTTCTTCTTCCTCGGAAGAGCTGTCGTCGTCCATGTCCAAGTCCTCGACAGCCCTGGCCTTGCCCTTGCCGCTGGCCATCTGAGCGTGGACCTGCTGGTGTTCGGCGTCGTTAAGGATAGGGGCACCGCCCTGGGAAGTGGTCTTGTTCTCGTCGCTCATGATTGCGATTGTTATGACGGGTTCGTTAGGATTGGAGATGTAGGATGTGGTTGCGAGATGCGAAAGATGGTGTGGTGAAAGTCGACAGTAAACACAGCTCAGATGTTTGCGCAAGCCGTTGCCGCGGTTTGGGAGCTCGGCGGGACGTGGTGATAGAGAACGTCTAACCGTGCCAAATCAAAAACTCTTGCTCACGGCGATTTGCCTGAGAACAAGTGATTATGTCTTCGATAGCTATAGAGTCGACTATCTTTCAGAGCAATAATATCGTTCAATCGTTTTAGATTCACTAGTACATGTATCAGAATCAATGTCTATCCAGCTGCATCACTGCGAGATTGTTTTAACCATCGCCAGACATTGCTTCTAACGTTCTGTAAGATGTCCTAAATTGATTGCTACGCGTCGCGTCTTCGTGGTTCACTTTCGGTCGCGTCTATCTCAATCGATATTCATGATTGCAAGTGACGATAGCATCTGTTATCTGACACTCTCCAAAACATCAACATGGCTTCAAAACCTCGTGCCAGACCAGCCCGTAACGATCTCGAATGACAAAGTGTATTAGCAGTCCTTACTAACTCATCTTCAGACGCCCCTGGACCAACTTATCTGGCTTACACACCCAACGGTAACAAATTGATCACAGTCGGATTGAACAATGTCATTCGCATCTTTACCACTGGATCCGATGCTGAACCTGTCAACATTGATGTTGTTCAAGACTCTCATACTGCGGTAGCTGCAACCAATGACTTCTTCTTGACCGGTTCAGAGGATGGCAGTGTCTGCAAATACTCCTTGTTCACCCACTCTCTAGAAGAAGTGCTGGTTCGAAGCACTCTTCCCATCAGAGATATATCTATCTCGCCGGACGGATTATGGGCTGCAGTAGCATCTGAGTAGGTTGCCGCGGCTGAGGAAGATTGTTGTTCCAAACTAACCATAACGACAGTGAACTGGTTGTGAAGATTGTAAACACATACGATATGACACGGGTCATGTATCTTAGGGATCAAACTAGGCCTGTCAAGCATGTATCCTTCGATCACAGTGGCTCTAATCTGGCTGTTTCTTGCTCAGACGGCATGGTATACATCTACTCGCTGAGTTCAGAAGAGCCAAAACTTGTCAAACGACTTGATGGTCTGATCAAGATTATGGAGACAGACTCTCAAGCCAGCTCAAAGGTCACATGGCACCCTGACGGAAGAGCACTCTGCGCTCCTACACCAACCAAAACCGTCCAAGTAGTCTCAAGGAGCGACTGGTCAAACCAAAAGACTTTCAAAGCTGACGGACGAGGAGATATCACTGCTGCAACTTGGTCACCAAATGGTGCCCTACTTGCTACAGCTAGTGACGATCTCAGCATCATCTTGTGGAACACCTCGACGCAGCAGCCCGTCATCACGTTCAACAGCGACCGTGAGCCTGTGTTGGCTCTCGCCTGGCATCCCACTGAGAACCTTTTGTCATACACCACCAACGATGGAGAGCTATATATGCACGCCAGCATCATACCACAAGAACACGAACACCTTCTCCGAAAGACACTTGTATCTGCACCTTTCCTCAATGAGCGTCCTACCGAGGACGCCATGAGAACTTTGGTAAACGGTGGTTCCAGGCCTGGTGCTCAGCGCAGAGCAGGAACCCCTGATTCGCTTGACGATATCCTAGGAGATGACGGGCTGTCTGAGAACGGAGATGCCTTCATCGTAGACGACGATGGTGCAGGCTATGCTGAGGAGATGAACGGCAACGGCAAGCGACCTGGAGAACACATTGCATACCCACCATCGAAGCGACCTCAACAATACAGTGGTGCTAGGTGGCAGCCTCGTCTACATGATTCCTTCCAACCGGGTAGTACCCCTTGGAGAGGCAATCGTCGTTACTTGTGCCTAAACTTGACTGGCTTCATCTGGACAGTCGATCAGGACACCCACCACACAGTGACTGTAGAGTTCTACGACCGTGCTGCTCACCGCGACTTCCACTTCACGGATCCTTTCCTTTACGACAAGGCCTGTCTGGGTGAGCATGGTGCAGCCTTCTCATGCCCATCCTCAGATCAACATCCCAGTCTTGTTTACTTCCGCCCTCACGAAACATGGACATCGAGAACAGACTGGCGAACACAATTGCCTGCAGGAGAAGAGGTCACATCATTGAGTCTCAGCACGAGTTTCGTGGTCGTCACAACCTCAAAAGGATACGTCAGAGTCTACACACTGTATGGTTTACCTTTCAAGGTGTACAGACAAAAGAGCACCCCAGCCGTGGCATGCGCATCATGGCGCGACTACGTACTCACAGTTGGCAATGGCCCTATCGGAGGCGATGGTACAGCCAAGCTCGTATACACAATCGAGAACGTAAAGCGTGACGAAGTCTGCCAGTCCGAAGACATCATCCCTCTTCCGGAGCAATCGGAACTGCAATCAGTCTTCTGGTCCGACAGAGGCGACCCCTGCATCTACGACTCAGAAGGCGCATTGCTAGTATGTCTCCACTGGCGAACACCCGGTCAAGCAAAATGGGTACCTCTTCTCGACACCAACCAACTGGACCGTCTAGCTTCCGGCCGCAAAGAAGAAGCTTACTGGCCAGTCGCAGTCGCCATGGACAAATTCCACTGCATCATCCTCAAGGGAGGAGAGAAGTATCCCTACTTCCCTCGCCCACTACTTTCCGACTTTGAATTCAAGATTCCAGTTACAGCTCGCGACGAGGAGAATCAAGATGAGAGCGAAGAAAGCGATGTCCAGAAGTTGGAAGAGCAGTATGTGCGCAACTCGGTATTGTTGAGCTTACAGGATGACCTGGTGAACCACACGCACGCCACACATGCACAAAAGACGGAAGCTGCGCAGCGTGAGCTTGATGTCGATAAGGTGCTCTTGCAGTTGCTGGCTGCAGAGTGCAGAGAGGGTGAAGAAAGAGGTATGAAGGCGCTAGAATTGGTTAGCTTGATGAAGGATAGATCGGGCAAGATGCTTGAGGCGGCCGTCAAGATTGCAGCAAGATTCGAACGTGATGTTCTGGGAGAGAAGATTTCTGCGCTTGCAGAACGAAGATTGGTTGGTTTGGCTGATGAGGAGGAGGAACTTTGAATGTCATGAAGGAGTTAGATAGAAAGTCGCCTGGAGTTTGGGCTGTACAGTAATGGATCCTTTTGTTTTACATCCCTCAGCATCTAATCGTCATCAGAATCCATCAACTCAGCCAGCTCGGCCTCCTCCTCTGCCGTAAGCATGCTCTCCTTCTTGACCTCAGGCTCTTCTTCAACCTCGATGCCGTTTTGCTGACGCTCATACTCCTCCTTGGCTTTCTTTATCTCTACAGGATCGAGAGACCAGACTCTTAGCGTGCCATCAATGCTGACACTGACGACACGACTAGCTCTGCTGCCTTGAGCAGGAGGCAGCAGGGCAAGACCGGTGACCTCGTTGAAATGACCACTGAAAACACAAGCCAGCTCTCCAGAAGCAGAGTTCCAGACACGTACCTCCTCGTCACGGCACGCAGTGATGACCCATCCAGCTTGCGGGTCAATGACAATGTCTCGTACAAAGTCAGGATGAGCAAGTGTGGTGTCGGTGGCCCAATCGCGCGAGCGAACTAATCTCTGAGCCGTCTTGTCCGAAGAAGCGGTCCAGAGGTCTGCATCAGCATCGGCGTCGTCAGCGTCTACAACAAGCGAGTCTTCGAAGCGTAGACGGTTGACAGAGGTCTCGTGAGGTCGCAGTGGCACTGCCAGCATCTCACTAGCACTATCGAGGGTGATCTTCCAGCTGCGGATGTCGCGCACAGTGTCGGCGCTGAAGAGGCAAAGCTCGTGTTTTGTGGTTGCTGCTGGGTCGAGAGCGAGATCGAGGACAGCGCGGGCGTGGCCTTTGAGTGTGTGTATCTTCTTGGCTGTCTCAACGTTCCATACGATGATGCTGGAGTCGGCAGAGCCAGACAACAGTACAGGAATACCGGATAGCTCAGTTACGAGGACGCATTTCACAAAGTCTGAATGGCCCGTGTAGCGGCGCAGGGGCTTGCGAGTCTTGAGGTCCCATGAGTGGATTGTCTTGTCCCAGCATGCGGCGAAGAGAACAGGATCGGCTGACGATGACCTCAAGATAGTGATGGATGTCAGGGGAGCAGAGGCGCCTGTGTAGACGGTTGATTTGTTGCCAGTCTGGTTGCTGTGTCAGGGGGGAGTGTTTCTCGTCGCAAGCAGGTGGATGTTACGTACTTCGAGGACGACACGTCTCGCGGAACCAGCAGCTTCGGCAAGGTAGACAGCATCCGGGTCTTGTGGGTCGGCATGGACGGCGAGGATCTTTGAGGTCAGGGCGACGGGGTTGCCATTTTTGTTCGAGGCCTTGGCCTGTCTGCGTTTCTGTTTGGCGACCGAGTCCCTTTGTCACCGAGTCTCAGCAGACGCTTCCTTCTCTTGAAAGTGATTTGGTTGTCGCTCACGAGGTCTGGAAATACTTGTCGGCGTCTGACTGCAACATGGTGTGTGATGGTCCTCGTTTGGTTTCGTTAGGCGGCATGTTTCTCAACAGGGCCCTGGATTGTACGGGCCTTCTCGCCATGATCCGGAGCTTTGACCGTGCGCTCCTTCCCACCAAAAATACTGCTTCTACGGCTGCTCCTTGCGGCTAAAGTCAATCCTTTGGAGAGACTTTGCTACCATGAACTCTAACTTCTCGATACTCAGCGTAGGGATGTACGAGGTAACTTACCTACCACGTAACTAACGGTTACTTACTAACATGCTGACGGTAAGTAACCGTCAGCATGTTAGTAACGCTAGTGGGAATAGCGAATAGCGCCGGGTATAGCTCTCCTATGTGCTTAGTAATATTAGATCTAAATTTATATAGTAGTATACTATAAACTTAATTAAAGGTATAGAAGATAATAGGTACTTTATATTAAGGCTTTAGTAAACTACCTACTAGCTATATATTTATGCCTTACTACTCTAATTATATAATTAGTTCCGTAGCTTAATAGTAGAGTACTCTACCTATATACCTCTACCTATATTATAGACTTATACTCTATATTATAGCTAGAGGTACTAGAGAGGCTATAGTTTAACTCTATATAGAACTATCTTTTTACTCTTTTTATAATATATAGTAGTAGTATATATTTATACTATATTAAGCTTATTATATAATTAGTTCTATAGCTTAGTAGTAGAGCATATAGCTCTAGTTTTTAATATACTTCTTAAAGATACTTTAAGAAGTATAGTAAGAGTCTATAAGACTATAGTTCGACTCTATACGGAACTATCTTTTTACTCTTTTTATAGTATACTATAGTAGCTTCTAAATCGCTTAAATCTATAATAATCTCTAAACTAATAAAAGTATAGTATTTGCTCTATTTACTTAAATCGGCGCATAGTTCTTAAAGTTATTAAGATTAAGGTTTTACTACATATATAAGGCCCCTCTATATAGCTATTAATCTAGCTACTAGCTCTAGCTTTACTTTAATTAGTACTAACTACTACCTCTAGTATTAACTAGCTATAGTAGTGCTCTAAGTAGTATATATGCTAGCTCTCCTTAAGTCGACATCTAAGAAAAGGATAGTAGTAGTAATAGTGGCGTAGAGAGAGATAATAGCAGCATTAATAATAAGAAGCTTTAGTAGCTAAGGCTTAGAAGGAGCTATAAGCTATTAATTAGTAAAGTATTATTATTATCGTCGTCTATATAGAAGCTCTAAGTTAGCTCCTTATAAGCTATTAGAGCTAGTTAACGCTAAATTACTTTATTAGTAGTTATGTTCTATAGAGCTAAGGCTTAAGTTAATGGCGTAGTAAGCACTTTAAGTAGCTTATAGCATGCTTTTTTATAAGCTTAGCCCTTTAAGCTAGTAATCTTACGCCTTTACTTAAGCTAGTCTTACTTCTAAGCCTTAAGTACTAGATATACCTTAAGAGCTCTATAATTAATATAGATAAATAGCAATAGATTAGTTTTATATATTAAGAGCTATGTATAGAAGGTATTCTATATAAAATTAAAGCTAGAAAAGGACCTCTTAGCTAGTATAGAGTTCGCTAGAGTATTAAGTAAGTATAGCGCTATATTAGTAAGTAGAGTAGTATAGTACTAGCGTACATAGTCCTAAAAGCTATATAAGTTATAAGCTCGCTTCTAGAGGAAGTAAGCACTAAAGCGACCTTACTACTCTCTAAACTCGCTAAGTAGTATAAAGAACTTATCGTTAAGGTAAGTTAGTACTACCTCTTCGAACTAGTCCTTAGCTAGTTTCTACTCGCGGTCTTTAAGGTCCTTTTATACCTTTAGTACTTATAAGTTAAGATAGTAAGCTATAAAGTAGATACTAGTAGTCTAAGTCTTAAAGCGCTAATTTAGCTACTTAAGCACTTAGTCTCTATATAGAAGGTCCTTAAGCTCTTTAATATTACTTTAGAGGTCCTTCTAGTAAGAAACCACTATAGCTACTATTAAGCGGTTGCTCTTAGAGGCTATCTACGCGTTCTAAATTAGCTTAAGTAGTATATAGAGATGCTTAAGGCATAGCTAGAACCTCTTATTAAGGATTAAGTTACGTACTCGCTTACTATTATCCTTAGCGAAGAAGGCTTACTAATAAGTAACTAACTATAGTACTACTTTATTCTTAATTAGCATATTAACGATACTAAATTAAGTGCCCTAGCAAGTAACTACTACTAGCGTAAAGGCTCTAAGCTTCTTCTAATTATTAGCTATGCACTTAACTAACTTAGTATTAAGCTTAATCGCTAAGTATAAGTAATTCGATACGATAGTAGCCTCTATAAGAGTAATCTTATAGTAGCCGACTATACTAATTATCTTTAAGCTATAGTAGAGATTCTTTATTAGTAGCTAAAGGCTATATAAGTTATAAAGCATAGTAAATATATACTAAGTCTCTAGATACTAATAAATAAGTAAGTATAGCTTTCTCTATATAGTATAAGTGTCGGTATAGAGGCTATTCTAGCACTTTAAATTATTCTTAGTAATACCTCTTATTTAATCTAATATACTATCGAATAGTAGTCTTATGCTATGCTTAGTAGCTCTAGTAGCGATAGTCGTTATATAGAAGGACTAGCTATTAGTAGTATTAAGTAAAAGGTTAGTTATCTAGTCCTTATTTATAGTCTCTAATTCGTTGCTAATAAAGTTAAGTAAGTAGTTCGCGTAGCCTTAAGTCTTAATTACTTTCTCTATCTTCCTTTTTACCTCTATATATATAGTCTCTAGTAACTCGCTAGCGAGGTAAGCGTATAAAGGTACCTTAAATTCGATATCCTTAAAAAAGTCCTTCTAGCTATTATCTTTAAAGGATATAAGTAGCATACTAGAGTAATAGACTACTTTTATAAACTTATGCTCTAAGTAAGAGGCCTTATAAGAGGGATTATAGCTATATATATTATTGTTGTCCTTCTCTTCTTTATACTTAGCAATATTAACTAACTTATAGTATAGTATAATAAAGTCCTCTAGCATACTATAGTATAGCTTAACTATTATGTTAATATCATCGTCTTAAAGTATATTAATAGTATGCTTATAGAAGTATATATAACTAGTTAAGTGGCTTGTTTTATACTTTAGTAACTTACTCTATATAGTATAGTCGATATACTAGCTATAGCGCATATATAGCTTTCCTTTAATATTAGTAGAATTAGTAAACTAGTAAGTAGCAAACTACTTAGCTAGTGGCATGGTTGCTATTAGACGGTTCGTGCTACTTAGAGAAGTCAGAATTGGCCTTATTTGCCACTGCGGAGAGGTAACTTACCTCAATTCGACGTCAGTTACCGTTACTTACCTACTGACGATGCTGACAGGTAACTTACGTCAGTTTAAGCATCCCTAACTCAGCGGCATCGCTGTTGATGGTTTTCTGTTATGATAGTTGACTGTCCTCGAAGTATTTGTGCACTTTGCACACATAACGACATGGTGCTTCGACCCGCAGTTCTCTCTGCTTCCCCAGCTGGTTCACCGGGCACATCTCGCCTTGAGCCCTCGCCAAACCTGACCGCTCTCACCTCATGCCCTTCTGCATAAATTGTTGGAACCACTTGACCATTGATCGCCATGTGCCAGTGACTTACGAATACTATTGAGAATCCACTCCTCACACCATGTTCCACCATCTTCGCCTGGTGGATTCCACGTTTTCATCCCGTCTGCAAGTCTCTCGTGGCTAGCCAATCGCCCGGAAATTTTGCACGCCCCTCTTGAATCCTACCCACGGCTTCTAGTTTCATCCACAACGCCTCCAAAACTTCCATGACACGGCATTCGCTTGCCTAATCCTGCCTAGAGCCACCTTCTTACTCATTGTTCAGTCAACCAATCTTTACGCACGTATCTTGCATCTCCCATAACGGGCCATGGCGCACTCACTTGGTTGAGCCATCAACGTTGGTTGGCCATGTTGCATCCGTCGGCACTGACACCCAGCGCCAACTCGGTTCCTTGCGCTTAGTATATTATTCCGTCAGGGTCTTTGATTGTGCCCACAAAAGCTGCAAGTCCAGACATCTATATCGCTTGTGGATCCTTGGCTTCAAGCTCCCACTCTGTGGCTTGGACCAACCTCAAAGTCAAATAGCGAGATTGTTTTGCCGCCGACGTCTCATAGGCCTGCACCTTCCGTGCATTCTATGCATCTAGCAGATCCTGCGCTCGGCATGCTGGCGCATCCTTCAGAGTCTGCTATTCATGACGAGCTGCTATCATTGCTAAGACAGCCCTGTCTGATGAATATCCATTGTGGCTGTTTTTAAGGATTGACTGTCGACAACGGCAGGCCGAAAATTATACTTGTATAGCAATATAACCACTGTCTGGCAAATGAACGCGCTCAACTCCGGACGTTCGTCTAGTCAGCGTTCGGCAGACGGTCCACACCCCCAACTGCACGCTGCCCTCTGCCCAGCCTCTAGGCTGATCGAAAGTTCGCATACATATCGCACGGGACCCTCTATTGTTTTACAATCACTTCAGATCTTTTGCGCCACGCTAAGGTCGGTTGTTGAACTCTTTAAAGTGCTGGAGCTCCCATTCCGACAGCCTTCCCTCGAGCTCTGATAACCATGTCTGTTGCCCAAGCTCGCCCTGGCAGTAACGACACCATGGACCACACCATCGCATCCACCTCTTCAGCTAGTGTCATGCCCGAGGCTACCACCAAGCCCGGTCTTACATCTGGAACTCAGGAAGTCCGCAGCTTTGACGGTATTGACGATGATGCCGACCTCGACTACCACGGTCATCTCCGCAGCGCTCAAAACGATGATGGCTTCACTCGTACCGATGCACGTGAGATGAAGCGTATGGGCAAGAAGCAGGAGTTGAGAAGAAATTTCAGAACTCTTTCGACCATCACTTTCACCATCATTCTTCAGGGAACTTGGGAGGTCCTTTTGACTGCAACCACTCAAGGAATGTCCAACGGTGGTCTCGCAGGCTTGGTGTGGTCCTATATCTGGACCTTTTTCGGTTTCATCTTTGTCGTCCTCTCGCTGGCCGAGATGGCTTCTATGTGCCCAACTGTATGAACTCATGCTATAATCTATGCTTCCTGCACATTGTACTAACTCTAATTAGGCCGGTGGTCAATACCACTGGATCTCCGAATTCGCTCCTCCCTCGCAACAGAAGATTTTGAGTTTCCTCGGAGGCTGGATGTCTACCCTCTCTTGGCAAGCAGGTACAGCCTCTGGTCCGTACTTGGTCGGCACCCTCATTCAGTCATTGATCTATGAGAACGACCCCAGCTACGAGTTCAAGAACTGGCAAGGCACCCTGTTCGTCATCGCCATCGCTCTGGTCGTTTGGGCCACCAACATCTGGGGAGCTAAAGCAATGCCCGTCTTCCAAAACCTCATGATGATTGTCCACGTCTTTGGTTTCCTGGTTATCATCGTGATGATTTGGGTCCTGGCTCCTAGAAACACAGCATCAGATGTCTTTACCACTTTCACCAACTCTGGTGGCTGGAGCTCTATGGGTCTTTCCTTGATGGTTGGTCAGGTCTCAGCAGTGTATGCCTGCATCTGTTCCGATGCAGCTGCTCACGTCTCGGAAGGTAAGTTTGGCCCTATCTGACATAGTATTGCACTTGAGCTAATCGATCCGCAGAGGTCAAGGATGCTGGAAAAAACGTTCCCAGAGCCATGATCTGGTCATACTTCCTGAACGGTGCTCTGGGTCTTGTTTTCCTCATCACCTACATGTTCAGCGTTGTCGATCTTTCCGGTGCTATTGATGATGCCAGCAACGGTTCGGGCTACCCATACATGTATGTCTTTACCAAGGCTTTCAGCATGCCCGCTTTCAACACTCTCTCGGCTATCGTCATCATCTTGATCTACGCGGGTACACTGTCCTACAACTTGTCGACTTCTCGTCAAACATGGTCTTTCGCTCGTGACCAAGGATTGCCTTTCAGCGACTGGATTGCTAAAGTCGACCCCAAGCTCGAGGTGCCAATCAACTCGGTCACCGCTACTACTGCGTTCACCATCATTCTCTCGCTGATCAACATTGGTTCTGACGCTGCCTTCAACGCCATCGTCTCGCTCAACCTCACATCTCTGATGATCACCTACATGGTCAGTATTGGTTGTGTCCTCTACCGCCGCCTGACAAACCCGGAGCTTCTGCCCAACTGCAGATGGTCCCTCGGTCGCTGGGGAGTGCCTATCAACACTTTTGCCGTGTTGTACTCCACCTTTGTGTTCTTCTGGATGTTCTGGCCTCAGTCAACCTCCAATGATGCGGCTGATTTCAACTGGTCGGTGCTCATGTTCATGGTTGTCTTGATTGTTTCTGTCATCGACTGGGTCTTCAGAGGAAGAAAGGTTTACGTTGGTCCCGTTGTCCTGACTGAGGGATATAAGGGCGAGTAAAATGCGGGCATTTTGCACCAAAAGAATGATTTGTTTGTTATCTATCCATATTCGTAACTAATTTAGAAGGGAAATGCTTCACGGCCATCATGTTTTGTCTGCCATCTCATGGAATACTTGTTCAAGTGTATTCTCGCAACAACGTTTGAAAGTCAATCCGCACCTTCCCCGCTCTTCTCGCCGAGGTCGGTCATCCGTTGTACCCACTCTACCCGCATACATGTGTAGCAACCCCATGGGCAGTGACGACCATCAGGTATAGACAGTGGAGTCCATAATACGCTCTCTGATCATTCTTCACGATCAAGACTCGTGTATCGTACATTCAACCCACCTCCTAAGAGGCATCAATTCTGCGACCGTCAAGCAACAACCAAATCCAAGCAACTCCATCAGTAACTATAATTATGAGCGCCAAAGTCCTTCGTGCAGCAGCATGCCATGTCTCTCCAGTCTTCCTCTCCGCCTCTGCAACTACCCAAAAAGCCATCAACTTCATCAGGCAAGCAAAAGCCAACAACGCCAACCTAGTCGTCTTTCCAGAAACCTACATCTCTGCCTTTCCCATCTGGAGCGCTGTACGTGCGCCTACAGAAAACCACGATCTCTTCAAGCGCATGGTTGCAGAATCTGTCCATGCCGATGGCCCAGAGATTGAAGCTCTTCGCACCACAGCACAGAAACTGAATATCATGGTTAGTGTAGGGATTTCGGAGAAGGCGAGGTATAGCAGTGCAACACTCTGGAACTCGAATGTTTTGATTGGGAGCCATGGCGAGATGCTGAACCATCATCGCAAACTGCAGCCCACATTTTTCGAAAAGCTGACTTGGAGCTCTGGAGATGGGCATGGTTTGAGGGTCAGCGAGACCCAGTACGGCAAGATAGGAAACCTGATTTGCGGCGAGAACACAAATCCTTTGGCAAGATACGCACTGATGGCAGAAGGAGAGCAAATCCACATTTCGACGTGGCCTGCTGTGTGGCCCACCAGAGCTCTACAACCAGATGTCGTTGCCACGAAAGGAAAAAACTACGATAATCTGGCTGCTAACAGGACGAGAGCTGCTGCTCATTGTTTCGAGGCAAAGTGTTTCGGCATTATCAATGCTGCATTCTTGGATGAGCAAGCAATCGACATTGTTGCAAAGGGTGCTAGCAATGAAGCTGGCGTCAGACAAACACTACAGCTTTCTCAGCGAGCAGCTACCATGTTCCTCGATCCCACTGGCATGTTGAAGCCTGGGTTTACTGTTGATGCGACGACGGGCAAAGAGCAGGAAACCCAGTACTTGCAAGACAGAGAAGATATTCTCTACACAGATATGAACGTGGAAGAATGTATTGAGGGCAAACAGTATCACGATGTTGTTGGTGGGTATCAGAGATTGGACATATTTGACCTGCAGGTCGATCGAAGTCGAAGAGAGCCAGCCAGATTTGTGGAAGAATTGCGGGACGACAAGGTCGACTTTTGAGTTGTCATCGAGCAGCAAAGCAACGCAGACAAACAAAAGTCCCACTTGCACTTTCCTTTCTTGCCAGGGTTTTGTTCGGTTGCCATTTGCGGGTAGTGCACAAGAGATCGGATCGTGCCTTCCGGGCGATCGACTGTATACGAGTCAAGACCAAACTCGCGTCATGAAGCCACCAACCACCTACTTCGTACACTGACAACTACTGCGCGATGGACGCGATCAGAACTCCTTTCTAAACCCCGACTGTGGAATTACCATCTTGTGAATTGCCCCATGGGTCTGCGAGCTCGTGCTGCTCCGAGGACTGCACGTCTATACCAATGCCAACGGTCTGACGTAGCCAACAACACGATCTCCAGCAATTAGGTTTCTCCATGCGCGACCATGACAGCGTGAATACAAGGGCTTCTTGGTCGTTGCAGATTCAAAAAGCAAGTCGTGGTGCCCTGCTTTCTTCGAATGTTTTTGTCTTACAGTGCCACGATGAAAAGCACCTTCGGCCTTGCACTAAGCACACAGCTGCTTCTGGCCCAAGCTGCACCACTCGCAGCCAACTACTTCGGTAAACCTGCGCAGAATGCAACATTTGACTATGTTGTCATTGGTGGAGGTACAGGCGGTCTAGCAATCGCATGGCGTCTTGCCGAAGCAAATCATTCTGTAGCTGTCATTGAGGCAGGCGGATTCTACGAACAGGAGAATGGCAATGTCTCTGTTGTGCCGACGTACAATCAAGACTACGATTATATCACACCAGACTCGCAGTGGGATGCACCTCTAGTTGACTGGGGCTTCTTGACTACACCTCAAGCAGGTGCCCAAGGACAAAGATTCCATTACGGAAGAGGAAAGATGCTCGGTGGCTGGTAAGTGGGGTTTCAACAATGTGCATTCTTACATACTGACAACACTCACAAGTTCTGCCGAGAACGCTATGAACTACAACCGGCCTACAATTGGCGCTCTTCAAGCATGGGCCGATAGTGTCAACGACTCAAGCTATACCTGGGACAGCTTCTTGCCATACTTTCAAATGACAATCAACTACACCAATCCTGATACGTATTTCCGAGCATCGAACGCCTCTGTGCCCTTGATAACCAATGAGACGGGTACAGGCCCCTTGCAAGTCTCGTTCCCACACTGGGCATCTCCCCTCGCCTCTTGGGCGAAGGCAGGCCTTGCGGAAATTGGTGTTGGGGATCTACGCAGCTTGATCAATGGCAAGCTGATGGGAGCTCAATATAGCCCTCTTACGCTCAATCCAAGAGATCAGGCTCGAAGCTCCTCACAGGCATCATTCTTGAACGCAGCGCTGCGCAGCAATTCATCGAGGTTGGAGGTCTATACTCACACCTTGGCCAAACAGATCTTGTTCGATCACAACAAGACGGCTACTGGTGTGCGAGTTCAGAGTGGCCCATCTCCTGAGTCTTACATACTGAGCGCCAGCAAAGAGGTGATTCTCTCTGCGGGAGCTTTCCAATCACCTCAGCTTCTGATGGTATCGGGCGTTGGTCCAGCGGATGAGTTGCGCAAGTTCAATATCTCGGTGGTAGCAGATCGACAAGGTGTAGGACAGAATATGTGGGATCATGTTGTTCTTAGTGTAGGACAACAAGTCGACGTCGAGACCTATGGAAGGCTCGCGAACCCAGCTGCTGCCGCACAAGCACAACAGGATTACCTCAGCCCAAACCACACTGGTATACTGACCAATGATCAGTCTGACTTTCTGGGTTGGGAAAGATTGCCAAACGCATCGCGATCGGCATTCACGGAGACAGCCCTGAAGGACCTCTCCATGTTCCCATCCGACTGGCCGGAAGTCGAATATGAGATCTCCTCTGCCCCTTTCGGCACAACATCATTCTCTACTCCCGGCAACCCGATCGACGTAGGATACATCCAGCCAGTGCTCCTCACACCTCTGTCGCGCGGAAACATCACGTTGGCAAGTGCAGACATGTCTGACGCTCCCCTCATCAACCCGAACTGGCTCACACACCCAACCGATCAACAAGTCGCCGTCGCAGCATTCAGACGCGGAAGACAGTTCTTCAACACGACTGCTATCGAGCCCATTCTCATCGGAGAAGAACTGCTACCCGGTCCTCAAGACTTGCCTTTCAACTCCACTGATGCAGAGATCCTCACTTACCTGCAAGCCAACATCGGCTTCAATTGGCATGCTAGTTGCACATGTAAGATGGGCACAAGAAATGATTCTATGGCTGTTGTCGATTCGCAGGCAAAAGTCATCGGTGTTGATAGATTGAGAATCGTGGATGCGAGTGCTTTCCCTTTCTTGCCGCCTGGTCATCCTCAGGCTACGATTTATGCTTTGGCAGAGAAAATTGCTACTGAAATCTTGGCGGGTAGATGATAGATCCTAGAGAACAAGAATGCTAGTTCATGTTATTTACTAATTGCATGTTTGGACCCATGAGCAAAGCCTGAACGCAGTCAAGTTGACATATAATCAGCCAAAACTAGGGGGCTCCTCCCCTCCAAAGGCAGCGGCAAGAAAACAGCTGTGGAAGACAGCTTCGACGTCAAAAAGACAGCACCCTGTCTGTATTGCAGTTTCACGAAGCGAGTTTGCATGGCCGCGGAATCGATTCTGATGCCAGGGTGATACTGTTAACCATGATTTTCAGACGATATCTGGCCACAGCGGCAGGAATAGTGTTGAAAGCGATCTAGGATATGATATCAATCAATTCCTGAACAATTGTTGCTCATTGTCCCGCGGCACATTCACGGTGGTGGGCCGGTGACTCAAAGTTCTTGACTTTTTGAAGTGGTCAGGCACGAAGCCGACTCACTGATTCAGCAAGCATGTCTACCAATCCATTATCGACGAAAAACTCAGCAATTCTGTGAGATGTGTAAACAAGGCGCTTGACAAGGGAGATATCATGACAATGTCTGCATAGGTGTAAAAGAAGGATTGTTAAGAAGGACTCAACAAGGTTCAAGCGTCCTCATGGAAACCAAGCATCGAAAACAAGCAACGGCTGGCGGCACGGCTCGGACTCGCAGCAACCACGACCGAACTGCAAGCATGCGACAAGCTTGCCCTGCAGGGGCAGTATGACGCACTGCCGACAACCAATAGCTTCAGCTCGTGCTCCAGATAAACCAGTGCCAATGGTGTCTGACTTGGACCTGCTGCGCCTGTTGACGACGCGTCGACCCCTCACAAACCTGTAAGGACTGTAAGCTGCGTAGCGACGTAAGTGGAAGCAATGCTGGATGCTCGAACTCAAAAAGACTGCAATTCCTCTACTATTGCTACATCACTATCATCTTCTGACTTTCCCCCTACTGCCTTGACTAGCTCCCGACAGTAACTTTTCTTGCTCCCCATACATCAACCAAGATGCCTCACCATGGAAAACACCACGGCGGCCACAGAGACTACAGATCTCGTGACAGTGAACGCCGTTCGAGAAACCACCACGGAGAAAGCGACCGCAGCCAGGGAGGAAGCAACAGCAGCCACTCTCTTTCCGAGTACAGCATCTGGGTTGCCAACCCCGTCTCCTACGTAGCTCAAACCCCCGAGCAGGACCCCAGAAGCCCCCACATCCAGCTCAAGCTCACCGACGGCACCAACAGCCCTGAAGCTGACATCAACGTAAAGTCGACCAGCCAGGACAGCCGCCTCGTCTACTGGGTCAACAACAACTTCCAGCACCCCATCACCTCCCAACTTGAATCTCTGCCTCTGGGCCAGACGGTCCTCAAGCCTACCAATGGCCAACCCTCACAGTACGCCCTTGACTTCTTGCGCACCACACCCGCCCTCCTGGACCTGAACGCCGGCACCATCCTGCCTGCTTCAGGCAACAACACCATCGAAGACAAACTCGAGCCCATCCTGACTTCAGCCATCAACCAAAACGCCAAAGTCTACCTCTGGGGCCAGGGCTACAACGACTCCAACGGCGAGTCTGGCATCCACGATATCCACATGAACCAAGGCAACACTGGTCACTTCTCCAATGATGTCTACAGTGATGGCAGTTTCATGGTGCAGTTTGAGGATCATTGGGAGGCTGTGTTCTTGGCCTTTGCCGACCAGGAAGTGCCTACTGATAATGAGACTGGCAATCCGACTGCTGATGCCCAAGCTTTTGATCAGACTTTGTCGTCCTAGATGGAAATGCCAGTACTTGAGGACTTGGGAGGTTCCCGTAGTACTTGGAACTTCTTTAGAGAGTAAAAGATCGGCTCTAGCTACAAATCAGATATTAACGTGTTATGCAAGTATCTTCCCTAACCGTAGAACGTCTTGTTGACATTGCATCAAGATCAAAGTTTCATGATGACTACCGCATCTTGATACAGTGGGTGTTTTGCTTGCTGTATAGAAGAGAGAGTGAGAGTGTGTCTGCGTGCGTGCGCGCAGGAGAGGGGTGATGTTATGAGTGTGGCTGGCGCGTCGATGGAAAGCATCTGACCAAGTCAATTTTCAGAAGCGTACTCAAGTGAAGCCACGGTGATTATATCACAACTTTCCAAGTAGGACACTGCCAAGTGAGCACTGAAGAAGATGCAAGTGAGACGTAACTTGAGCACGTCCAGTAATGCACAACTCTCCTGCAACTTCTATTCACACAATCCTTCCCTTCCTTAACCATCGTAGTAGAACGTCTTGTTGAAATTGCATTCGATCACATTTCTGCGTTGTATTCTTTTGGTCCACTGGTTGCAACTATATATGTCTGGAATTGTAGGAGTGGAACTGGAAAGAATTCCCATGGCAGAGTTTACATAATCGACTGAGTGGTTTCCAACGGAAAGCCAAGAGGAACAAATACTTTTGCTGCATTCCTATAGGTTGATTTATGAGGGTTGAGATTTGGAGGAAGCTGGAGCATACGGGAAGGGTGTAGCCAGATCTCAAAGCCAGGCTATGGATGGACCTGCAGATTTTGGCTGCGTGATCTCAATCCTTGAGTACACTCTAAGTAAACGAAACACTGCAGAGTAATTCTGCGAGCATGATCGACGCGTGATGAGATGGTACCATTCATTTGAGTTGCGCATGTCCTTTGCATATAACAAAACATATCCGACCGGGTATATGCAAGCCTTTGAACCTTCCAGTGTTTTGCTACTCCAACCAACAAGGATAACCAAAAAGTATATACAAGAATCGAAAGAACTATAACAGCGCTATCCTAACTCAACACAGTAATAACAGATAAGAGCAAAGTAATGCTGCCTAAAACTCCTGAACCACTGATCAATGACGCGGCGCCAGTCGAAGGGACGGTAGGAATACTAGCATTGACGAAGTCTGCACCGCAAGTCAAGTCGATCATGGCTGCCGCAGTACCATAGACTTTTGACAGCGGCTGAGAGCGATTGGTCGCCGTACTTGCAAAAACGGACATGGTATCTCGTAAGCAACTCGAGCAACTGGGTGATGTGGTGCTGGGCAAAGAAATGCCGAGCGGTAGATAGTAGACATAACTGTCGGTAGGTGAAGAAGCATTCGTAACTGCATCCGAGAAGCCTGCGATACGCTGTTAGCACACGCTCGATAAACAACTAAAACTTGTCAACTTACAGTAGCTTCCTGTGTTGCTGTTCAGTAGGCATCCAGCATGGTAGAGTGATTGGTAGGCCACAAAGCCAGTATAGGCTTGCATAACTGTAGGATTCTGGTTCTGTAGGTCGGCAGCACAATTGTCTGGTGATTGAATCTGTCGAGCCAGCGACGCCATTAAAGTGCTACAGCTGTCAAAATTGACACTGCATGATGCACCAAGTGTCTGCGCCAGTTTGACTGGCGAGCGTTGGATGGAAAAGAAAGAAGTAGATGTCTGTTTCGGAAAGCATGCATGAGTTTCATGAACTTTCCGTTGGAGCGTTGAATCTGGTCGACTTACCTGTAAGAGAAGAGATAACGGAACACATTCATTAAAGGCATCGTTAGAGAGAAAGTTTTTGAAGAAAGCAGGACAAGAAGAAGTCGTAAAGTTGTTTCCCAGAGCAGTATCAAAGGGTATAGGAAGCGCGTCTGAAGATGCGGTAGAGGCGGAAGAAGCAGAAGAAGATGTTGATGTCGAACGCTCCGCTCGTTTGAGAAAGTGCTGCATGAAGGGCTCCGGTGGAGTACTTCTATCGAAGAGCAGGACACTTTCAACGCTTGTCAGGGCTTGTGTCACTTGCTCCTCTGTGTCGTTTGGGATTTCTGCAGCATCCACAAGTGGACTGCAGAAACACAGAAGAACGATCAGACAGACAAGTGTGGATGCCAGCCGTGAAACGCCATATGACTTTCCCACGCGATGCCATCGCGCAGTAAGTCTCGAGTATGAACACGATGCTTTTTCGACCAAGGAAGAGGCGTTCGAGGGCGTTGGTGCAACAGCAACGGAGTTAATGCCGACCGTTAAGTCGTTACGGCACTTGGGTAAAGCTCCCCATCTGTTCATCCCGGCAGGTGCAAGCTGATTTGAACAACGCGAAAATGATGATTGTCGTTCAATAGTTTTCTTTCCTGCCCTCTCAGCGACGTCCTCTCATGATCAACTGATAGCCTCGAAGTTAAGGCCGCTCGATTCCTCGTCACGGTCTCGAAAAGAAAGATCGAGCAAGATATGACGAATTCTGTAACGATCGGTGTCGCAAGTTTGGTGGGCGTAATCCAAACCGGCTTTTAGTCGTGTTTCCAGTATTAAAAGGATATTGACTGTAGGTGTGACGACGAGCGATAACAAGAACAGTGTAGAAACGAGTGTATGATTGACTGGGAGGACGCCATCGAGTTGTATATAATTGCGGCTTCCTACAGGCCTCAATGAGTTTGGGTGGTGGTCAATCTAAAAGCTTGACAAGACGGGCCCTTGCCAATAGCCTCGACGCATAGCCATCACTAGCGCCTCGGCCATGGTGGTCGTGGCTTCCTTGTCGAGCACATTTGCAGAGCTGCGAACCCTCTTTGTCGCACATCAGCCCGCCGCTTATTCAGCCCTTAATCGCTGTGGCATGGAGAAGGAGCTGGAGATGCGCCAACGGCGTGCTGTCACCTAACGCCCACCATCTCGGAGGGTTTCATAGGCGAGTTTCTTACTTGCACTTTATTGCGCGTTCCTGCAGTCCCCTTGTTCGTGCATTTTCCTTGATCGACGGGAGTGTTATATAAACCGCTTCTAGATCACTGGCCGCGTATTTCCCCATCGTTGGCACGGATGTATGCCCGGTTCTGTCTTACACGGAAGCAGCCGAAATACCATATCAAACCTTCCCAATTCCTGCATGCCGCTGCCGGAGAGGCCTGCGAAAAAAACTGCAAGACACGGAACTGCACACAGCTAACAGCAAACAAAAATAGCCGGAGGTGTGATGCGAGTTGAACAACCCTAGAAAATCCTGAACTGCTCCCGAACTGCTCCCGAACCGTCTCGGATGTGCAGGTATACTTTGTGTCCGGTATCAATGCGCTTCAGGCTTCAGCTCTCCTCTATTGCTATTCTGGCCGTTGAGTTGAAGCTAAAGAAAGCCAAAGGATGCCATTCCGTATGTGTATGTGTATGCAATAATCTCGTTGGTACTCGCTTGAAAGGCCAATCCGGGGTGCTTATAGTCTTTTGTTGATCACCTTTCCTTTCGAGAATTCAATAAAAGCCACGTCTTGGAAGTCATCCAGTACTCATGCCCACGAAGGCGCCAAGGAGTGAAGATGACACTTGCGACTTTGCATTCAACCATTGCCGAATTCCAACTACCAAGGCATTGCTAGTGGCTTAGACGAGGTAGATCATCTGTTCATATGTGATATTGTTCTTTCAATTACTTCATGGGTATCGAGCTATTTAAAACACAATGCTTCTCGCTAATGGATATAGGCGCTAATTTAAAGGCATAGTACTTGTGTACGCACATCCTTGCCCCATACTGAATTGTTGCTGGATCGGTCCTGGAGCAGACTCGTCGAACATTCGATGTTCCTATCGTGCGGCTCAAAAGGGGTTCACCAAGTCGTCCTGAGGAGGATGGAGGGCCAGGTCCAACTGCTGTGCCAAGCGTTGCTCTTCGAAATCTGGCTGAACTCCACCAAGCCAGAACTGACCACCAGACAAGGCTTCGCGCTCGACAGTGGCCTCAATAGCTTCGGTCTTGGTGTAACCATGGACAATCTCAAGATGAACCTCGAGATCGAAAGGCTTGAAGAAGCGATGCGGGCAAGTTTCGTCTATGCAGGCAATGTCTCTGCCATGTTCGTATCCGACTCCGGTGAGTCTGGCAAGCACCGAGTTGTGGTCCTCGGGTGGGAACCCGCCGAAAGAATCATCAACCTCTTGTTTAGCCCTCTTTCCTGGACGAACGTAGCCAGGAAGGTGTAGGTGTTGAGTACGGACGTGCTCTTCGAGGTTCGCCTTTGCACTAAAAGCACGACTGCAAGCACCACGTCCGTCCCATGCGGGAACACGCTTCGAGCCAGTTATGTCGGTCTCTCCACAGATGAACTGCTTTTGCTTTGCATGAACGCTTCTTTGGTGAACGACGAGATTGCCCTTCTTGGTAAAGCCACGACCGCAACCCGGGTAATCGCAGACGTAGTTGCGGCGATCTTCAATATCTCCGTGCTGAATCTCAAGGTGCGCCTTGAGGTCGCGGTTCGAGGCGCAAATGTGACCACATTGCGAGCAGGTAGGAGGATGAACAGTTTTGATGTGTTGTTGCATCTCGATGTATGTAGGGAAGCCAACGGCATTGACGAAAGCGTCTTGGCTTAGGCTCGGATCGACGCCGTCCATTTCGGGAGAGCATATCTTACACCAGAAGCGGTTGCCGCTGTGCTCGCGATCCTTGTGAGCAATAAGGTGGGTGGACGTCTTGAAGCGAGCATCGCATGGCAGGCCAGTGAAACGGTCGATTTGGTCACAGGCAAAGGGCTTCTCGTGGAGATGGACGAGTTGGATGTGTCTATCGAGAGTGTCTTGCTTGCGGAAGTTTTGGTTGCAGGGAGGGAAGCCAGTGCAGAGGAATTCGGGCTTTGTGTTTTCATGCGTCTTCTTGTGCTGCTTCAAGCGCTGGGCTGTGTGGAAGCCTTTGTCGCAGTCTGGCCAATCACAAACGTAATCTCGAACATCATCGTGTTTGGCTTTGATATGGTGCTTCAGGTGGCTCTCGCGGAGGAAAGTCTTGTCGCAGCCTTGCTGAGGACAAGCAAAAGGACGGTCGTTGGTGTGAGAGCGCTTGTGTTCTTGGAGACGGACAGGACGCGAGTAAGACTTGGTGCAACCTTCGAAGTCGCAGACGTACTTGTTCTGGCGAGGAGTGGGTTGGGCTTTGGCCGACTTGGGCGTTGGGGGTTGGGTCGAAGTACGAGAGGTGGCGGCAGGCGAAGCGAGGGAGGAGGCGTCGTTATGGTCTTGGTGGTTGTCGTCTTGTTCGCTGGCTGCTTGAAGACGAGGCGTTAGAAATGAGTTGGTGATGACGAATGGGAGGATATCAGGTACCGTCTGAAAAGTCTTGAGGGTCGTCAAGTTTTGTCCTTTTGACGACTTCTGCTGAGTCTTCCGACGCAGGTTTGCGTTTGACACCAGCGACAGCACACATGGTTCCTGTCTTGAGCAAAGAGCAGTCATGCGAGTCGAGGTCAGAGCGTGTTTATGCACCTTGATCGCGCTTTGGGTTTTCTCGAAAACTTGTCTGGTCCGAGTCTGGGGTAGTTATCGCCGGGCTCTTGGCGCCTTCACATGCAGACACGTTGTCAACGATAGCAACATTCAACATTGGTTGACTTGCAGGTTTCATAAGCTCTCTCTCGGCCGCCCGCTCTTACCGCCTGCGCGTCACGCTCAAATTGCTCCGGCTACAGATTCTTGGAGCCCACGCTTTTCTTTAGAGCACTCCTGTCTGGATTCTTATATCAGACATGTTTAAGGGCTTGTGTGTTCTCTGCCCGAGTCTCTTCATCATGCTGCAATCGCGTTGGATTTCCCGAAAGAGAAAATCGGATTTGAATACCGCTTTGGTCTTTCGTCATTGCGGGGTTCTTTAATATCCATCATATCTATCTCTTTCTCCCACTCTGTCTTGTCCCAATCTTCTGCTGCTACCACGCAATCATGTCTGTCGAAACCACTGCCACCATCGCCTCGTTCGGCGGCAAGCTCTTGAAGCTTGCCCACAAGGCCGCTTCCACAAACTGCGAGATGAAGTTCAACTTGTTCCTTCCACCTCAAGCTCTCAAGAGCTCGGCCTCCAAAATTCCCGTCCTGATCTACCTGTCTGGCCTGACCTGCACTGGCGACAACTGCTCCGAGAAGGGTTTCTTCCAGCACCGCGCCAGCCAGAAGGGCATTGCCGTCGTCTATCCCGACACTAGCCCGAGTACGTCTATGCCAGCCTTTTGTCCACACCACAATCATGTCTGACCGCTCGAATAGGAGGACTCGGCATCCCTGGTGAGGATGACTCGTACGACTTCGGCTCAGGTGCTGGCTTCTACGTCAATGCCACAAAGGAGCCCTACAACAAGGGTTACAACATGTACTCATACATCACTGAGGATCTTCCCAAAGCTCTATTCTCTTCCTTCAAGCAGTTGGACTCGGACAGAGTCAGTATTACTGGTCACAGCATGGGAGGCCATGGTGCCTTGACTTTGGTAAGCTTTTCGTCCCTCTGGTTCTGGACAGAGACTAACACAAATACACACAGTTCCTCAAGAACCCTGGCAAGTACAAGTCCGTGTCCGCCTTCGCACCCATCGCCAACCCCAGCAACTGCGACTGGGGCAAGAAGGCCTTCTCTGGCTACTTTGGCGAGGACCAGAAGGAGAAGTGGGCAGAGCATGACGCTACCGAGCTCATCAAGAAGTGGAAGGGTCCTCTGGATATGCTCATTGACGTTGTACGTGTCACTCGACGGGCATAACAACGCACATCGCGCTGACGCAACTTTGCAGGGTACTGGTGACAACTTCTACAAGCAAGGCCAGCTTTTGCCCGAGAACCTGACCAAGGCCGCTCAAGAGTCAGGCAACGACAAGGGTGTCAACCTCAGAATGCAGCCCGACTACGACCACAGTTACTACTTCATGGCAACCTTTGCCGATGACCACGTCGACCATGCTGCCAAGTACCTTTTGGGCTAGTGAGTCTTCACAGATGATCTGAGGAGCAGTGGGCACACTAATTATGCTCCAAGCCGGCGTCCCCTCAAGCAAAAGCTCTAGACGACATGTTTATTTTCATATAACGACACGCACAGATTATGACAGCGACCTCTTACCCCTTGAGCTGCTTAGTTCAATGTATATATCCACAATTTACCCGAGGCAAAATCAATCGCTCTTCTGCCGACTCCTGATGCTTCTTGACACGCCGTGTCCTCCCCGTATACTGAAGACTCACACTCTCGTACTTAGCTCCTTCCCACTTGAGATACAAACAGATGAAATACCCTCCTTCCTGATTCGGCCTTTCTCCTTCCTACCGAACTGGAACATGATAACCTACTGAAATAGGAAGCCCTTCTCCGAAGCTGTTCAGAAGGCAGGCGTATACCTGATTGCTGTAAGTCGTTTGACCCTCCCCGTGTGCTTTGCGATCAATCCCCCCCCCCCCCC
>SWBJ01000493.1:0-31258 GCA_024195555.1 Aureobasidium sp. EXF-12298
CCACTAGATAATTGACATGGAATGGCATGTTAGCTAGAAGTAGTGGCATGGCATGGCATGGAGCCGAAATTCCACCGATTCCATGTAACATCCGCTCTGGAATTAGCAGTGCGGATATTAAATGGCATGGAATAAGTAGAATGTTGGAATATTCCACTCCGTTAGCATGGAATAGAATCGTCAATCTTAGTGGAATATTCCAACATTCTACTTTTTAGCAAGGTTGCTATCATTGCTATTGGGTATATTGATTTCCATATCTTCTTGCGCTTACATAATCGTGCCAAGGTTATCAATGACTAATCATGTGACAGGGTGACACTTATCACGGACAGGGTGACGACTACAACAGGGAAAAATTGGAATTGGCATCATTCCACTAAAAAATTGGCATGGAATGGAACGTTAGCTAGAAGTAGTGGAATGGAATGGAATGGAGCCGATATTCCACCGATTCCATGTAACATCTGCTCTGTGAATTAGTCAGTGCGGACGTTGAACGGCATGGAACAAGTGGAATGTTGGAGTACTCCACCCAGTTGGCATGGGATAGAATCGTCAATTTTAGCATTCACTATCTGGAAATCGAGAGTTTCTCATCTTGGAAAATGATCATCGCGTCACAGGTCCGTCCATGCTACAGTATGTGATGGACGCGTGTGTGACTGGTGAGCTAATGACTGCGAGACTATAGTAGCAGAGTCTGTCGCAAGCTTGAGACTCTGGCGGCAAGTGCGTCCAAGGGCGGTCAGTCGGAAGGGCATTACGAGGCACGAACTACTTGTGAGGGACATGCAGTGGTGCAGGCGTCTGGATGACACCGTTAGTAGCGATTGTTCGATCTTCTGTAGCCAATGATCCAGAACTGGTTTTGGGCGACAAACCAGTCAAAGCAGTCGTGGAACGCTTCAGACAGATCGCGGAAGTCGTCGTCGAGATCGAGTTGCGTCTCGGTTGCGGCACTGCCACTACTGCTGCTGCTGGAAACAGAGATGTGCATACGTCATGCCATAGGCTCAGCTGAATGACAGCTAGAGGCCAAGGGAAGCGAACAGAGGGCGCGCGAAGAAGAGACAAGAGACAAGAGACGAGCGACAACAGGGACACTACCTCCGACCCGCACGACGTCGCAAAGTCCAGAGCCCCCACCCGCCCGAGCCTTGGAGTCATCGCTCTTGAGCAGCCGCTGACAGCTGTCCTTGGAATCATGTGGTATGCTTCAATATCCACTCGTCCTCGGCGAGCTCTCGTGCTGTACCACGCTTTTCAGGCTCCCATTGTATCATCTTGCGCATCAAGCGTAGAAAAGCCTCTCTGTCTTCTGCGTTGCCTTCGATGAGAGCAGTCTCTCTGGCTTCGAACGGTGTCGACTCAGGGATGGGGATACCTGCAGTCCATTGACCTAAGGTTGAGTAATTTAGCAACAAGTTGCCGCATACACGAAGCTTAGAGACTTTCCACTTGCCAGGTTCGGAAAAGAACTTGCTTCTCAGGTCTGCACGTGCCAAGAGGGCCTGTGGCGGCTGGCCGAGCAGTGCAATCATTTCAGCAAGATGCGCTCGCCCCCGGTATGTCCCGAGCTCGGGGTCGTCGCCGTTGAACAGGCGTCTGCCCTCGAACGCGTCCCATGCCTAGAATTGCAGAAACCTTAGTGAAAGCAACCTTCCCAGTAGTACTTGAAACACCACCTACCACGCAACCGGCGTTCCAAATGTCGACGCTATACGACCACGGGATATCAAGGATGATTTCGGGAGCTCTGTAGACATCTGGCTGTATGTCCTCCCGATGCTCGACGCCATCATCCAACGGTACTGCAGAACCGAAGTCGCACAACACCGGCTCTCCTACCGCGCGAGGCATGTTGAGCTTGCGAGACCGATAGATCGTTCCTTCGGGCAACTCCTTTCTCGGACATGGATTCCTCAACTGCTCACATTCGAAATCTTGAAGAACAGAATCGTCGGCTCCCAGCAAGATGTTAGCTTCTTTGATGTCTGTATGTGCAATGCTGCATTCGTTGTGCAGCAGATCGAGAGCGTGAAACAGGCGTTTGAGAATAAAAGCCACCACAGAGGCGGGCAAGCGTTGAATAGAGTTACGATGCCTCAGGTCGAGTACACTTTCCCAAAGCGCTGGATGTACAAGACAACGATGTGACCCTCTCGGGCCTTGGACTCTGAAAGAGTCTAGATGTTCTCGGACAGCAGTGCGACCGGGATGGTGCTTGGGGGCATTTTCAATCCGCTTGTAGGTCCCGAGCTCAGTGTCCGAGTGTGATCTGATGGACTCGGACTGGACGTAGAGTTTGATAGCGACATGCTTGCGTTCACTGTTGGCAGTCAGCGACATGCGTATCGGCCGACGTCGCGAAGAGAAATGGAACTGACCTCAGATCTCGGGCGAGCCAAACGGTGGAGGTACCTCCGAAACCGAGCTTTCCTACAATTTGACATCGATCGCGAAGTATCTCTCCAATACGGACAGGATAAAAGTGAGACGTGGCGTAATCGGGGAGTGTCTCCTCTTCGATCTCAGCGTCTGCGGAAATGGAGACAAAGCCCTCGTTCGGAAAGGTTAATGGTGCCCAAGGACGCCGGAACAGCGAATTCCAAAATCGGCGCAGGCCCGACATGAGAGGAAGACGATAGGGCAGGTACTGGAGCAGCAATCCACACGTTACCCCATGTTGCGCCAGTGCAGTGCCAATTTTTCTCTCTTTCTCTCTTTCTAGTGATTGTGTTGATGTTGATGAGACGTCAACCGATGTTGATGAAGTAGCTAGTTATACGACGCGGCACGGTCGCTCCTTCCACCATCGAAACGCAAATGCAAGGTGTGGGATGTGTCGACGCCGCGAAGCTTGATCGCAAGTCCGACAACTCCACACATCGGCCGTCACTCACGACATGTGACCAGGAGATTGGATTTCCTTGTCGACCATGTCCACGTGGACAAGTGTTGTAGCAGCCTGCCTAACAATGCCTTCTACATCTGTTAGAGTGTGTCTATATTGTGCGTGCACGGACCCCGTGAACGTTTAGGGCGCCCGCTTTTCGTTCTTGCAAAAGCATGCTACGGTTCGGCGGAAATCACTACCCACGGCTCCTGCACTTCCCACCGTGAGTGGAGTCTCGCGGGCGGGTGGCCTTGCATCAACTCATCTGTCTGAGGAGATCGATGAGTATACCGGCAGGTTGGTAAATACTCAATCAAAGCAAGAAGAACACTAGTTGCTCGTGAGCTGTTCCAGGGATTCAGAAGAACAATCAATCAATGCAACAATAATGACGCCGTGCCTGGACATGCAGGGGACGTCCACGTTCCTTGGTACCGTCACTTACAGGTCAGCCTAGCCTCACGTATTTTATTCCCGACTCTTGCATCGATGATTTATTACCTCTTGTACAGACAAGCCATCACTCATACTGTTCGGTAGGCTCGTGCGGGCAACACTGCGCAATGAGATGTCGATGTATCTGAAAAGCACAACTGTGCCTGTTCGCCGGATGCAGATCGGCTCTCATTGCTGTGCGAGATTGATTGCTCGTCTACACCACGTGTTCGCGCCGCACTGCGACTGCACACAATCGTGCCTGCAATGCACGATCCGGCCTCGACGGCTGGCTCACATAGATCAGTGGTCGGTGGTTGATGAGATAGAGCTTGGTAGATTGTGGCACCTGTGGATTGAGATGGAGGCTGGTGGGAGCGGAAGGATTGTAATTGTGTACGTGTTAATCTCGCGCTCTCGGCCTTAGGTTGCGTTGCGTTTGTCCACACGCCGGGCGGCGCCTCTGATTCAGGGCACTCAGGTGATTGACGCCCGCCTCGCAGCGGCAAGGACGGGAAAGCCGCAGGGACGACTGGGCACGTGAACGCTACGACTTTGGAGACGCCAGCTGGTGGGGCAGTTGAAACCGAGTCCGCTGCCGATCTCAGCCATCGCAAGCTCGTTGAGAAGTGACTGTCGTAGCGATCTACTGTTCTCGAGGCAAAAAGAAAGGCACAGGGCCCGGCAATGATCGGAGCGCGCAACTATGTAGCGGGCAAGAAGAACAACGCCCCCCGCAGGATGAACAGATGCATGGCTCACGCTTCATCTCGATCCTCGGCCAACAACCGACGCCGAGTCGTGGATAGTGAGCTTGCGTTTCTTGTTTGGCACTGCAATTTGTCTTGCGTGCTTTCGAACCAAGTTGCACGCGCCGATCTCACTTCTTCCAGCCGGTCCGAGCGCAATGGCTAGCTATAGCACATACTCATCTCCGTACTCTGGTAGGACTTATTGTTCTGTGCCTCTGTCAACCAAAAATATCATCTCACGGCCTCTCTTGGCGGTCTTGCCACTCCGTGTCGGGCGTCCGATCCAGTCAGAGTTGGTCACAGCTCTTTCTTTGTCCGGTACGACCGATGTCAGAAATCGAAACGAAAGTCGACATGACGGCCAGCGGAGGGAGCAAATTTTCAGGAACAGGGCCATGCATGCCTCTGTAACGAGTCGAACCCCGGGGCTGGAGAGCGTCAGGTTGAGACTTCTGATGGCCGATTGGAACACCATCAACGTAGCTGCTCTCTCGCCGTCTTAGCCCTCCCTTCCGTTCAGGTTCGACGCCTTGTCGTTTTCCTTTTCCTATCTCTTGATCAGTACCTCTCGGTGATCTCTGAGAGTTGGTCTCGTTCGCCACACTCTCAGTCGCCGGCATCCGTGATCATGCTTGATTTTGCCCCGTCTGATACAAGGGCCTCGACTCGGGATGACTCGCTGTGCTGATCGACCATGCCTTGTCGGGAACCATTCGTTCGTGACTCTTCTGGACGCTGGATGATAAAGACGCACTATTACTTTGGCATCCACTAACTCGTGGGCTTCAACCACAATACCGGGACTGTGTTGGACTCCAATGCTATTGATTGGTAGTCGAGTGCACATCCACGCCTTATCAAGGTCTGTGTGTAGTGTTGGTATATTGCGGACCAGGCATCGAAACCTGTATCTCCTCAATTGGCGCGGCATGGAGGCAATGTGCCAATGGAGATTTGCACTTGATGAGACCGCAACGGATCCTCGTGCCGTTGGCGTATGTGCAATGCTCTATCTGCTTGCCCATGTGTCTGCGCCACGGGATACGAAGTGTGGGCTGGGTGTCTCCTCCAGTGTGCTGGGTTGGGTATATAGAGCTGGAGGGACACTTGAGATTGTGCCCGCTGGCATCACAACCTTCTAGTGCAACTGTGAGCTTCGATCCAGATACGCAACAATGACTAGTACTGGTATGAGACTCCCATACCTTGCATCAATTGCCACTTCTAGGACTACGCAGCTCGCTGACCAACGAGATAGTCAATTTCTCGGACCTTTATTCCTACGACCAAAGACATTCTGACAGTCTTCATCAAATGATGTTGTGGGGCAATCCTCAGTCCTTCTACCCGCAATACTCGCTACCGATTCCCGACTCCATGCTCGATCAATATTCCTGCGCTCCCAACTTGTATTCACAGTCAACCTTCCAGAATCTTCCGATCAACCAGTATTCTTATCAGTCTCCGTACCATCATGCGTACCATTCGCTCTTCAATGCTGGCCAGAGAGGCGTCCAAGGCAGCACATGGCCTTTGTCCTATGGCGTAGACCTCAACACTGGGCTTACCACCGATCTCACGTCTTACCAGATGCCGGGAACGCACGGTCAAGTAGAGGATCAAGCCGCACCTGTCAGTGACTCGACAGACTCGTCTGGCAGTCCCCAGCAACATAGATTGATGGAGGTAGGAAGCACAAGGACTGCATCACCAGCGGCAGTGAAGACCGCTGAGGACCCGATCACCTACTTGTGCGACGCTGTGTGCCAAACGCAAGAACGAGGCAGCCAGAATGCACTCGTGTCGAGCCTCAAGAACAAACCGAGTTCGATGAAAGTCAGTCTGCGATTCGTGATTGAGAGCCCTGTGGGCCAGGAGGCAGATCGGGAGACGAGTCGAGAGGTCCGGCCCGACGGACCTGCCCAGCAGCCGTGGGAACAAGCCGTGAGAGCCTGGTCATCTCACATCTCACAGATCCCTGGGGAACATGAGATTTGCATACCCAGGGAGGCATCGTTCACGAAGATCCAGACCAATTACCGGAGGACCCCTTGACCATTAGAGTCTTGCGCAATGAGTAGAACCAGGGCATCCAAACTCGGACAAATATCGTCATTGCTTCTCCAAGAAAAGCGCATGGGTGACTGATGATCGAAGAATCACTATGTTTGCCCTCTTCATCATCTAGAAGGTGTGTATCACACTGTTTCTCCACACAGAGGCTAGACAAGTGGTATGCCATGAGGTTGGAAGCCAGCGTATCACACCACTCAGCCACGTGCCAAAGCGGCCTGAGAGCCGCATGTTCAAAGTCACTCACGTACTCCCGGTACTCCGCAGGGTCTGCGCAATCCTCACGCCACGCTGATCGCCCCTGTCATGTCTTCCTATCTTCGTGCCTGAATTACTCGTATTTAGCGCGCGGCAATCTCAGCCGTAAATGCTGCTAGTCCATGTTTGGAACGACCACGTTATGTTACAGGGGTTGGTCTTCGTGTCTCGAGGGATCGCCGCGATCCTCCTTGGTAGATAGTCATGATCCAAGAATACTCACTCGCGTTCGACAGCGTCTACTGCACCAATCTGACCCGGCCGTGTGCCCTCCATCTCTTTGCCATCTTTTTGCACCAAGTCGAGGTCCGGCGCACAGGATAGAGCCAGGGTTGTACTTCCCGTCCACAAGTGGCAGAACACCCAGAAGTACAAGCTGCACTGCGTTCCCAGATTTGGAGATCCAATCATGTGCTGTTGATTATCGCGCTAATGCATGATAGTAATGTTACAAACGTAGCGTGAATGCTTGCTCATTCTGCATCTTTGCATAGCCCAAAGGACTGCATCAAGCGTAAGACATGATTGGCAGCGGTGTTGCTCGTCTTATCACTCTCATCGCTCATGCACTAGTCATTGGGGGAAGTAAGATTGGCCAGAAAAGACATGGGCTCAAGAGCATGACTAGCACTGAGAGATCTGAACCCGCACAATTATTGTCCGACAGGAAAGAAAGAGGTGTCCATCTCATGACTGTGTGAAGCTGCGGTATGAACGTGCCAAAGTTTGTGAGATATGCTGTAATAAAACCGCATCCGAAAACAGACACTCTCACGAGCCGATGAGGGCAAGTCAAGTAAATGGATCTGTGCTCAAGCCCACAATGAGCCCTCGCACAACGAGCCTTCTTTTTCTTTTTTTTTTCTTTCTTATCACAGCTCAGCATTTGTTCGGTCTTGACCCGTAAGTAAAATGAGTCAAGGTCTCAAGTGTCACAGACAAGAACTAGTTGCAAGGGTCGGCGTGGTCAGAGGATCGCTGTAACAATGATACAACGATACGAATGGTCGCAAAAACCCAACGATTGGGAACTGCAGTTCGCTCAAGTCTCCAATCTATGTGCACTCAACTTGACACAATTTGACTCCATCTGTCTCGCCTTGATCCTTTGCCAGTCGCCACTACTGGAGTGCAAGTTTCGAGCGTCTTTACTGGAGACAGTTCTTGCAAAGGACTAGCCAAGTTATGAGGTCCTGGGGAGGTGCTTCACTCCGCAAGAGTCCACGCGGGGATCCAGTCGTCGCAAGAAGTGCATCTAGCCAGCACACTCTCAACCAGTAGAAGGGGTAGTTGTACGACCAATTAGGTGTAGGATGATTCGAGGTTAGAGACAATCGTTGCATTTGCATTTGCATCCATTCATGAAAGATCTGGGTCAAGATTGTGACGACGGCTATCATGCCCAAGGACTCTGCGCACCATATGAGAGAGATTCTTAGTCGTACCCAAGACTAAGGATAGTGAGAGGGATCCAACCACGACGAGAACAAACACAGTCGATGAGATCTTGATAAGGAGTGTTGCGTTCTGGTTCAGGGTCTCCAACAGGTGCTGATTCCATACTGTAGCCCAGAAAGTGGCTAGAAGCATGTCGAGGACAACGCACTATCGAACGTACTTTCGAGTTGCGGAGTACAGGGAGGCACAGTCTCTTATACACGGGGGTAGAAAAGATGCATGGAAATCCCATTGGATAACGACCACGAGAGGGCTTATGACATGCTTGTTATCTAAAGCCTTTGATGGGAACACAACGCTTGCCACAAGCTTCTAAAGCCCTCGACAATATACGGAATTTCTGGAAAGATGTTACTACTCATGGCGCCGCACTGCTGTTTGGTCACAGAGAAAACGTGTTCTGCTTCCTGTGGATCATGATCTACCATGTATAAGTCTTGGCGAACTCTTCTCCCCCAGCGTCAGCGTCAAAGTGTCTATCTTACTCAAGCGCCCTCTTATCGTGCCATCTCGCAACAGCGCTAGCTGGCATACTTGCAGCACATCGAGATAGCCTCAATGGGCAAGCCTTGTCAGTGCAGCCACACTCGAGCAAGTCGGTGATGATTGTGCATGTCAAGACATGCGACTGCGACGCAAGAAGCAAGCCTGACCGGACACAAGTTGCGAGAGCCAGCTCGCTTACGCTGCCACCAGTGCAGGGTTGATTATATCTGCGCTCGACCTTTCTTTCCCCTCTTCCTTTCTTTGCCTCATACACGCTATATGCGCTTAAGAACCTCTGTGTGTATCTATGTTCCGAGCGATCTTTTGTTTAGTCAGCTTCACATGGGCCACAGTCATGCTCATTGTATCGATGAGCGCCTCATGACTCTGAGTACGGGCAACAATCAGTCATATAAGATTAGCCCTCTCTTGGTGGTGTCTGATGTTTGGATGATTCCAATTCGATAGCTTGATACCACACTTTTGGTCCTGACTTTCAAGCTTCGAATACTAACGTTACTCTACGATCCAGACACAACTCTCTTGTCTTAATCACTTGGGCAGCCCGTTTTCCTCATGAATCCATCTGAGTCGTTCTGCCTTTTCTGCCCTCGGCAACCTCCATTAGGAGACTTTGATCCTTTGGGATTTCTTCAATCAAACATCGAGATGCGTAAACTTAGAATCTTGTCTACCTTGTCTCAAGGATCTGCTCGGGGCACCTGACCGTACCAAGACGGACAACTCTGACCCTGCACGCTCCAACACTGGCGATACCATGAAGAAAAGACGGCCGAAGATTGGTATTGTCAGCCAGTTCAAGACCACTCTCCTCGGCTCATGGGTCGACGTCCTTCTCGTCTGTGTTCCTGTCGGTTTTGCTCTTCGGTACACCCACGCCAACGGCTATGCCGTCTTCATCGTCAACTTCCTTGCCATCATTTCTCTCGCCGCCATGCTGTCTTTCGCAACCGAAGAGCTTGCTTTGTACACTGGTGAGACCTTAGGAGGTCTTCTCAATGCGAGTTTTGGTAATGCCACCGAATTGATCGTCAGTATAATCGCTCTGGCACAGAATAAGATCCTCATCCTCCAAACTTCTTTGATCGGGAGTATGCGGTCCAATTCACTCCTAGTCTTGGGCATGTGTTTCTCCTTTGGTGGCATCAATCGCCTCGTCCAGCACTTCAACGTCGCTGTTGCCCAAACAGCCTCCAGTATGCTTGCTGTCTTGATCGGCTCATTGATCATCCCTACCGCTTTCCAGAGACTCGGCAACAATCCTGCTGGTGGTGTTGCCCCAATCTCGCGTGGAACAGCTATTATCTTGCTTCTTGTCTACTTTGCCTACCTGATCTTCCAGCTCAAGACCCATGTCGAGATCTACAACACACTTAGTCAAAGAAATAAGAAGAATAGGAGATCTACCCGAGAGAACGGTGGAACTCTGATGGGAATTGCTCGTATCGGTGCCGGTACTGCTGCTTCAGCCGACATCACGGGACCTGATTAGACAAATTCCTAGGTAGACATGAGGCTTAGGTGAATATATTGGAGTTGCCAAAAGGTAGATCAAGGCGTGTCTTGGGGCTACATGACTGAAGCGACGCTTTACGAAGCCGTTCCATGTAACTCTCATATGTAGACAGAATACAGAAGCTTGCGGAAGCTGGAGTTGTGACAAATTAGCGTTCCCAAATTATCACAGAGCCAGGTGGCATGGTGATCCCCTTCTATTGAATCGCTCGATGGACGTCGTGGTTCGATATTGAAGCCGAGGCTTCAACTTATAGAAAGCGTAGACCAGATGATTAATTTGTTGGATTTGATGGGACACGCGATCTACAGGATCGCCAAAGGTGACCAAGTCTCCGTCCGACGGAAGTGCGATGGTATCAAATGAATCGTCATTGTCAGTCATTTCGTCTCAGGAAAACACTGAGATGATCATGAGACACGCTCTTGAACGCTGAACTCGCTTAGTTCGCCCAAGTCTTCTGCTCATGTTGGTGCAGCTAACTACCAAGCTCAAGCAAGCTATCTAGCCCCTCAAGAAGGGAGAGAACAACAAGTGCATTACCTCGTCATCACGCAACCGCACATCAGGTGAGTGATGACCCTCGGCCGTAGTTCTGGAGTTTGCTATCAAGGTGGTCAATCTGTCAGACTCTCCTCGTATGTCGCTGCGAGCAGATGCACCTGAATGGAAATTCCGTTTGCTGTGTTATTGGCTCTTCGTCCGCCATAACAATCTAGTATTTGCACCCTTTGGTTGTCATGTTCTTGCGACAAATGGTCTTCGTCCTTGTCTTGTTTTCTATCCTTTTCCGAGATGGCTCAATTTTGACTGAGAAAGGCTATCCGACAAATCAAAGACTCGAGCATGTAAGCATCTCAGACAGCGCGCATGTGTTCGTTGACGCACACATTGGGCCAGGAGGTCTTTGTGTGCCTTGCAACTAGCGAGTCTGATATTTTTCCCATCGTGTTCATGAGCGTTATTAGGAGATAGAAAATGGGTCCTTATACGCAGGATCTAATCTGATTTAATTTTCTTAAGCTATTCACTCCACAAGGAGCATGAGCTGTCGCTATCTAGTTGTAGAAAGGAAGGGTAATGGTCTCAATAGACCGTGCAACTAACAGCAGACGTCAATAACTCGAACGTGCTCGTGCAACGAATGTTGGTACACATCCTTTCTAAGTGTTGAGGTGGCGATAGCCTCCTTTATAATGGCGGTTCCCGATGTCGGGTTCATCCTTATCAGCTGGGCGCTGCTTGGAAGCAGTTTGCTGAGGTTGTAGCTGTGTTATAGTTGGTCTCCGAGCACGTCATGTTAATCGCGTCTTATGTCTGTCGTTGCAGTCTGCCTGTCGCCATTGCAAACTCGATGGTAGCTTGTACTGCCTTTCAGTCCGGCCGCCCTTTCTCGCTCTCTCCATCCACCTTCTTACCATCTCTATGTGGTCTGGGTATCCTTCTAGTACATATGACACGTTCCAGTATCTGTTGCCATGTGCTGTTCTCACTTCGATCAAGGAGTCCAGTTCAGCCTTGTCGAGTCCAGAACACGCGCAAAAGCTTCCCTTGCGAGGGGCAACTGCTCAGCAACCAGTCACATCGCTCTTATTGCCTACAGTGCATCCGCAGATATTGACCACTCCTCACTGTGGTATATAAATCCGCCTGAGCCACCTTGTCGATCGCTCCCATATATTGAGGCTCTCTTGGGATATTGGTCAGAGGTCTATGTGACAGCTCAATAGGCCATCATCCGCCATTGGTCGTGGAGAGTTCGCAATCATGTAGTCTACAGAGTTCCAACGCTCGTGCAATCTTTGTTCTCATAGCTTTTGTACGCAATCATGATGATTGATAACGGTGCGCAAGTATTATTGAGAATCGCGAGCTTGTGCTGAGATGAGTATGCAAATTAGACATTAGGCATAGGATCTCGTCTCTTGCAATGGTGTTTTGCCGAACGGTCAAGCATCAGTCCGCGAACGAGTCGAACGACGAACACTGATATTGAACCTGCCTGGTGACCTGGCCGCAGGCGCATAGGACGTGTCGTCGTCTGACCTCTGCTGTTCCACTGTCGACTCGAGAATCCTATACTTCGTTTCTCTTCCCTCACTCAGCTCTTCGTCAGGCGTGATGCGTCGCTTTCGCCAATGGCGGTTTGGAGCCTGGCGTTTTTATAAAGCTATTTCAGTTCCTCGAAGTAAGGACTCCTGAACATGCTCTGCTGCCCCGAGAATCTCAATCATCTCTTTGGAGGTCATAAAGATCTTACACTCAGTGATGGCGGGTGGAGTGAATGTCAGCATTTCATCCTCCAGAAGATCCCGTATGCAGAGGGCTGCTATTTCATGGTCCGGATTGTGTTCTCCAAGGGATTCATCTGTGATTTCTTGCTTGACATCCATATTCTCGATTTTTCCCTCAATCTCGACTAGAGGACGCCACACGTTGATACGCACAACATGAGCACGAGGAGAAGGCGGAGAATGCTTTCGTGGGTAATCCAGATCCGAGCCCACGACACAACGAATCGAGTGGAACGATTCCATGGTATAGGACCATGCCAGAGACTTCAGCGCTTTGTGGGCCTGGCTGTATGAGGTCTTGAAGACGATCTGCGGGTAGACCTGGTCTGAATAGTCAATGGAGGCATCGGGTGACTTGTGACCGAGTTTGTCGTCGTTGAGCAAGTTCAAGTTTGTCGTTGAGAAAGTTCGAAGATCAGTGAGATGCTGAGAGATGGTTGGGTTGTCTTGCTCGAAGATGCGGGCCTAGTCAGCGATCTTGGTCAAGATCAGGTTGACAAAGTTATGGATGAAAACATCGTGTCGGGCTGTTGGCATGCGGAAAATCAAGTGTCCTAGCGACGGATCGTAGTCGTGCCTAGAAGCTCGTCAACTCGATGCGCGCAGATGACTGTGTGCCTCCAACGTGTAGCTTACCGAAAGTTTGTTGTGGTAGAAGTCGTACATACCGTCTCTTTCGAGACAAGAATCCAGCTGCGCGTACTCAGACTCGAGTATTGAAAAGGTCTGCGTTGTTGTAGTATGAGCAGTCGGATCACCGTCACCGTCACGCAGAGCGGCAACGTGCGACACGATGCGTGGAAGTGATGAGCCTGGAGACTTTGGAGGCGATGGCGGGAGTCGGTCGTGGTGCGCTTTGGACGACGATACGGGTGATAAAATGGGAAGTGAATGATGACTGCAACCACGAGTGGCAGAAAGGTGGTTGGGATTGTTTTAGGTGTCAGGTCCCACTCGCGACGAGCAGCAAAGGCCGCCGAGATGCAGCAGCCGAGGCCCGTGCACCCTGTGGATGGATCACAAAGCCTAAACGGTTCAGCCCTCGAAGCACTGCAACGCTTGCATCTCGCGTTTCCACTATCGCTTCGACTCAATCAACAACCATACCACAAGCACATCGTCACGATGGTTTGACGCGAGAGAGTCGTACAACGAGTGGTCGATGATTTTAGCACTGGTTTGACCTATCGACACGATCGACCACGCGCGCACAGCATTTCCACTCGGACCATCCGTAGATGCCTCGCTAGTATCAGATCGACGTACCACTCACGTCCACGGATAACGACTATCTTCACGAGAAGAAGAGTTCCCTCTCAAAAGAACACTTGAAAAGAGAGCTCGGAGCTCGGCACTCCAACGCTTGCGCTTGCGCAATGCCTAGTCGAACCCACCGTAATAACGGCGTTTCGATGCCGAGGAAGATTCACAAACGTTCCTGAGATGAAGCTTCTGGATATCTTCATTTCAGTGGTAGTACGCGTTGTCGTTGTTGGGTATACTGACTGAATTTGAGCGTATACACGCGCGCAGCCATGCAGCTTCTCGGGCAGTGGGCTTAGCAGGATTCGATCACAATCGACAGCCTTCTTGTCATTGTCGGAGAGTGGATTGGTTGGGCTACAAGTCCCCATGAACTTGCGGCTGAGCCGCTCGGTCATGTTGACCGCATGGTCAGGCGTTTGCAGGCGGCTTAGCTTCTGCGGCTGTGTAGTCCTGCATCTAGGTGCCA
Source organism: Aureobasidium sp. EXF-12298 (assembly GCA_024195555.1). Classification (NCBI taxonomy): domain Eukaryota; kingdom Fungi; phylum Ascomycota; class Dothideomycetes; order Dothideales; family Saccotheciaceae; genus Aureobasidium; species Aureobasidium sp. EXF-12298. Next base: position 13,925 of record SWBJ01000493.1, read on the forward strand.
GGTAGCAGGCAGGACAAAGCAGACGCAGCATCTGAGTGTAACGATCAAGCCCCGAGCTTTGCATATCGCTCTAATGGAGTTAATTGGTCACTGATATTGGCTGCATGGTCAAGTGGTTCGACGCGACTTGACCACAGCGGCTGCGTAGATTTGTGCATATGTATTGGGCATACTCAACCCATGCCTCGGCTCAGGTTTCAGTGAGCTGCTATTCTTGCGTCCCTTCCACCAGATTACCCTTACCCCAAACTCGACAAGGACCGTGCCAGATATGAGACTGTACACCGTGGGCCGGATCCGCGCGATCCCCACCGAAAGTATCGCGGCATCCCTATTTTCGACGAACGACCAGACCATGTTTCCGCCAACGACAGCAACGATCATATCCTGGGGACGATGTCTGGTCACAAGGTCGTTATCGCGGTTCTGTCCAATGGTCAGTACGGGCAGACCTTCGCCACAGGTGTGATGAAGGATATGCTTCACAGCTTTTCCAGCATCAAAGCCGGCTTGATGGTCGGTTTTGGTGGCGGTGCGCCTACTACAAAGCACGATATACGGCTCGGCGACATTGTCGTGAGCTCTCCACAAGATGGCACTGGTGGAATCTACCAGTACGACCATGGAAAGTTGATCCAAGGCCAGAGATTCTACCATACAGGCTTGCTTGACCAGCCTTCGACACTGGTCCGCACGACAGTTGGCGGCCTTATGGCGCAATACAAGAGAAGGGGGCACAGGATCGGAGAGACCATCTAAGCTATCCTTGATGGAAACCTCAGAGTGAATGGAGATTTTGGCCACCCAGGTGAAGACAAGGACCGTCTCTACAAGTCAGCCGTTGTTCTCCCTGCCGCTTGCGTAGAGACTTGGAACGATCGATGTGGTACACAGATGCAACGATTGGTTGGCGCGTTAACGATCAAATGACTGCATGTGATTTTTACCTAATGACGTCATCAATATTCATAGACCTGAACAGCTGAACCTCGAACAGGATACGAGTGGATTTTTTGGGAAGACATAGACTTCCTCATCGATGATGTGGAAGCACGGGCCCTGATGCACACACAACATAGTCGGGGCATTTCAAGATGGAAAACACCTAGAAGTTGTCCAATGTGTTGATCTGGCGAAACGTACTGTCCCAATTCCCGTCTATATTCATGAACAGTGGGAGCCAATCAATATCGATGCGACTGGCAGAAATCATTTGGGCTGCAAAGCAAGTACCAGTTCCAGCCTTGGAAACGGAGACCCAATGCGTCGTGCTCATGCATGCAGAATAAATTGTGTTGGAAGTCATTTGAGATAACTGCTCCCAGCGCCATCACTATACTCTACTGCCGTCTGCGTATCTCAAAAAGTCGGTTCTATTTCCGTAGTGCCAGAATTAGCCCTAGTCCTCATATTACCGAAGATGTGGCTGTTATGCTTCAAATAACTAGGATGCATTTAACTCGGCATGTACGGGTTGAACTAAAAGGCCGTACGGTGTGTTGGTGATCACGGCTTTTACAACAATTGGCTGTGACTGTAGTGCAGTGTGTCAGTTCGTGTCTTCAAAATATTCTCATACGATATCATGCAGCTTCGCGCATTATGTAGGATCACAATAGTACTCAAGCACATCATCTGTAGTCATCTACTCGTAATATAATCTACTAAGCCACTGCAGTAGGGATTCGCGTGCAGCTGCGACGTTGTCGCTTACGACCTCGCATGGATGTGCAGAATGTTAGTTGCGAGGCGGCGTAACCCTTCATGATCTATGCAGTATGGACGACCTCTCGATCTTTAAACCTTCAACCATTTTGTTCTTTGTCTCGTACGTATGATATCGAATTGCATACCGAGACTCTTCAGTGCAAAGGCTATGAATGTTCAAATTTCATGATGGTTGTCAACATCCAGGACTTTCTTTCCGGAAACGTCGTCCAGGTAGGCTGTTCCAATAATTCTCGTGGGCTTAACTCGAAGATTTCTCAGGATGCCAGACTTCTTGACAATATCGCAGGACATATCAGTACTAACCAAAGTAGAAGGGCTGAGATCAAGCATCATTCCTCATGTCGAATCGAGAAGAAAGGAGATCGAGATAGTAGGAGACGCGAGAAATCCTTGGATATTGGTATATTCGACGAGGAAACGGAGAATAGGATGTTGACACGGCAGCCAGAGCACTATTCTCATCGAACGCGTTTCAGAACATCGCTCAAGCATCGAAGAGTATCAACCGCATGATAGCAGAGGGAAGAAAATATCGTTTCTTAGAACACATGGGCGGTCGAGGCATATTGCTAGTGTTGGGAAAACACATTCCAAAAACCTAATAAGTGAAATTGTGTGGCGGAACAGATCTGTTCTGACTTTCCTCCTATCAGCTGGACGAAGCTTTTGCCTAAACAAGGACCAGAGTTCGAACGCATGGAAATCTTGCTACAGGACCCAGGCCTACAAGCCAAGAGACAGGAGCTCGAACCATTGAGAGACGCGTTGGTTAGTTGGCTTTTGCAGAAAACTACTCATGAAGATCACGACGCGGCCGCAGGAGTATTCGACAGCTTAGCGGTGGACTCACAGTCTCTGTTCTTACCTGCCCACTATGACCGTTGGCCTCAAATTTGTTCGCCAAGTGCATTCGCGTCGGCTGAGTATGCACAGATAGATTTCAAAGTTCTCTCAGAGAACACGTCTTGGAGATCCTTGCACTTGGACATGCTGGGCTTTTCCTATTGAGAAGAAGTAGGGAAGAACTCAGCATACATTATTCTTGTTGTCATTTGCGTGTTTGAGCTTTCGAGCTGATCATGGCTTTGTACTACAGAAACGTTGAACAGATCCTTCCAGAGTGCGTCTGTCTCCAAGGCCTGCGCTTCTCAAAAAACTGGATTCTGTTATGTTCGTCTTTGGCTGCGGTGACACTGAACGGCCTGCTTGTCTCAACTTCTCTTCTTGAATGAGACTGGATGGAAGCTAGCTGGTACAAAGTTATGAGCTGTGCTCACCTGGCCCCACCATAACTCGGCACGATGTTCAAATCTGCTAAGATTGCGTTAAATTTGACTTGCTGGTAGCTTCGTGTGGACTACTTTGTAAGAGCTTCAACGAAAGCTTGCCATGGAAAAAAGAAAGATGTGTGATTGTGGAGACTCTTGATCCTTGTCGTCAGTTTAGCTTTGGGAACGGTGAAAGTATTCGCAGTTTCTCTCTGATTGTCTACATGTGTATCTGGAGTCTGTAATCCTCTAGTTGAGTTGCGAGAGACGTGTCCAGACATATGCCGATCATATATGAGAACGGCCATATCTATTGACCCCCCACCTCAAGCTCGATGGCAGCAATGCGAATACTATTTGACCATGCTCATTGTGTACACAGAATCTGTGCTCTCTTCAGTTCCTCGAACACTACTTAGAGATCAGGTCTGAACGTCGTCTTACTATCACGAGCGCCAGATCTGTAGAGTATTATCTGCACAATCACCTGCATGCTCTGCGCGGCGAGTGCTTCCTGAAAAGCCAGTTGTCGACTCCGCTCGAGTTCTATGGAGTCGAAGACCTGATAGCAGGAAAAGCTCTGCCTCGTGTTGAATCTTTCGGATCATAGCTCCCATAATTTTCTCTGTTGGCATGATTCTGGCTGTATCATCTGCCGTACTGGGAGAGGTAGGACACCAATTGATCCAGATGTTGCCATGACAAGCTCGAGCGGCAAACTTTCGCACATGGTTCCTCAGATAGAGATCACAGCAGAAACAGGAAGGTTTGCTGCAACCAATATAACAGTCTTCATCCCAGAATTCGAGCCCATAGCGGAAGAAATGATCAGCCATTGCTACTTCTGCTGGACCTTGGGCTGAAAAGGCCAATGTTTGCGCTTTCTGAACGCTTCATGAAGGTCAAGTTGTTGCTGTTTGAAAAGAGCCCTTGCTGAGTCAAGCGCATGACCACAATTCCGGGAGGACAAGGTCTGCTCCACCGCAGAGGCTAATGTGAAGCTAGCAGGCTTAAAATTGAACTTCGTCGCTCCGAATCAGTCAACGCAGCGAATAGGCGGGCTCTGTCTCACGTGTGGATTTCTCATCGCTTGTGCAAGCACGGCTTCAGTTGATTTGTGCCAGGATCCAAGTCGACCTATAATATGCCGGGTGGCTTGCCATGCTTCCTGGGAGTCCTCCAATCGGGACTCACACCTGAGAGCCAGGTCCTGATACTGTTGCGAGAAGTGAAACTGATAGAACGCAAGGCACGTTTGATCGTGAGCTCGAATTTGTAGCAGACTTCTAATATGGTTGCATAATTCTTCCACATATTAGTCATGCAGCTATTCAGCCAAGGAATCATATCTAGTAGACTCACCAATATCACCATCAACTGCACACATTACTTCGAGATCTTTAAGCTTGTTCACGAGTCTATCGCTGTAATTTAACACTCTTCGATAGCTGCGTCTTACAGAGTCTCTGGCAACAGCTGCAGTGACAGATTCGTAACTCGATGGAGGATGCTCATCGAGTCGACGCAAAGTCCTGAAGATGTTTTCAAGATGGAAAGCCCTCTCGCCGTTTGACTTGTCGTTGCAAGCCATCCAGATGACAGGGCCGCAGGTGGATTTTGAGATTGCGATGGAAGTGACGGTCTTTCCTCCCGGTCCCTCGTCGCAAAGCCAGGAAAGGCTGTCGAGAAACTCCTGCCATTCTGACCGAGGTGTTTTTGAGATACCAGTAGAGGGAGACAGTGTCTGTAAGGGGACTAAGACTTTGTAGAACAGCTCGTTCACGTCTGTGACACCCAAGTCTTTTTTTCGCATGGCACTTTGCCTGCTTGCCATGCTCTCGGTGCCTGAGGATCAAATGGACCACAACGAGTGGTTGTTCTACCCAGGAAAGTTTGAGTGGTGACGAACAGCTGCTACCTCAAGTCGTCTTTTAATATTGGAATACTATCATCTAAGCCTCCTGATACGAATGTTAGCATCCGTAGTCACTGCAACCTTGGAGTGGAACCAGGATTTCAGCGGATGGATCAAATATAGCCAGGCAACCAAGCAGTCTATGGACAGCAAGTAGTAGCTAAGGGTAGTACCTAGCGTCTTTGTGACTGCACTCCCAGTTTTAGCCTCACAACCTGCTCTTAAGCAGCCAAGAAGATAGTTTTGCAGCACCATGTGCCTTCGAAATTGAGCGCTTTTCCAGGAAAGCAGCACCCGTGACTGCTTGACGCAAAATCGCAACCCCAACAACCAATCGCACAGCAAGCGAAGTCACAGGTTTTGATGTTTGCGAAGAGAACTGTCGTCGATCATAGGGAAGGCGGAGCCCTCGAAAATGTTTACGGTGCCGCAGATAAGAATGTGAGCTGGTCACACTGACTGAAGACACTCAATCGCAGCGATCACAGATACCCCATAAACTTGCTTTTTGAGGTTGCAGAGTAGGGCCGAAGACGCGCTAAACTGCCCGACAGCAATTTAGCTTAACGAACTCGATACTTTTGTACTGTATTGATACATGCAACGCAAGGTGATCAAATATGCTCTGCACGCGCCGGAAAGTCTACAGTTGAAGGAATCGGAGATCGTACAGTTTTTTGCACGCCTGAAAAAATCGCATCTGTTGTCAGCATTAGATGCATGCCAACATAGCTGTGCTGCACGGCGCTAACGTCAATATGGCGTGACCTTAGCATTATCGGTTTTGCCTTGTTGGAAGCGGACTTGAACAATAATTTATGTAGAACAACAGAGTGGTCGACCAAAAGAGGAACCAATATACTTTGCAACGATAGACGCTCAACCTTGCGTTGGCTCAATCGTCTGTCGTCATTGTAGTGGATAAGGACATATCGAGTATGGAGAGTTATGGACAAGAAAACTGGTTGATGGCCTGGTGTACCTAAGACAAGACTCATCAGCGAGCGCAGCGATCACGCAGTGTTTTTTCCAGCTCATATAGACGGCAAGTCCACAGATAGCTCACAGAAATGTACTAAACAACGTATTCATTGATCAGGACGTCAACTGGAGAGAACCCAACTGCTCGCCAAGTTCATCCACTTGTAGTGACAACCAGGGCTTTTCCTTTTCAAACAGGTCTCCAAGTAAACTCTCGAAATCGACCGCAAAGTCCAAGAGGTATGACGATGCTCCACTTAAGCAGATTGCAACCTTTTTGTCCTCACAGTGCGACTTCAAGAGATTATTCATCTGCTGCAACAGCTGGTACATCATGTTCAGCAGACGTTCAACACCATACCAACGCTTTCCGATCATGAGACGCTCATTTTCTCGGAGGCCATTGATCATTGTCGTCCTGAAATACGCGACACCTGTCGGTTTTCTCTTCTGGCGTACCAAACGTTTCCCATCCACGAATATTCTCACGATCCTGACCAGGAAGTCCGAGAGTAGCCTCATAGCGATATTTCTTGCCTCGAACCCCGAGCTTATTGCACTTCCTGCAAGATCAGGCCCTTGGTTTGCAACCCATTGTAGGCAGAGGCTGGAATTGCAGTATAGATGGCTGAGATCATAACCAACTAGTCTATCATATAGATCTTTTTCGCAGGATTCCGGTCCACGAGCAGCAATATCTGCGGTAATATGTGTTATGTCCTCTAGCGAGCTCCTGAGCGAGTCAAGGATATCCACCGACGCTACGTCTCTGAGATTGCTGTCAGTCTCGGCCTAAGACTATCCAATGTGTGAACGCTTTACCTGCTCTTGATGGTTGACTGTCTCGATCGGGCACTTATTTTGCGAGCTGCCTCTTGGCACGTAGATCGCAGACGTGACATCCAAGGTTCGTTTTGCCAGTTCCCAGCACACACCGCAAACGCTTGTGTCATTTCCAAGATTAAAAGCTGACGTAAGCAACTCATGTCCGGACCATATCGTAGCATGAAGCTGGGATGAAACGCGTTGATTCTCGAGGAACAGCTCCCGATCTGGCTGGCGCATGTTGAGCTGCTGAAGACTTTGCCGACACCCTGTGACCTGAATGGGGCTAGCTCTCCGCACGCCGAGGGCTCATCCTGCCACATACATAATATCGCTCGAGGACGCTTTGCTTGGAGTATCCTGAAGACTGCGGACCTTAGGTCAATTCTTGACGCGTTGTTAAGTTCTGTGCTTGACTTGATGAAGGGAAGAGAGTCCAGAATGCTCATCCCCCCTCGAACACCCGTGATCATGTGTTCCACCTCTCTCAAAACTCTGAGGGTGGGAGAGCCATTGGTCACAGCGTTTAACCCATTCTTGAATGGATGTTTATCGGCGGGTTGCTGAAGCAGTGCGATCACACCACCTATCTTCGTTGGTTTCAGTAGTTGCGTTGTTACCAGATATTCGTGATGATCGAGATCGCGAGTGAAGGGTCTCATGTATAGCTCTTCGAATTCTTCCAAGATCGATCCAAATGCATTACCCGAGGGAGATTGGGGTGGAGGATCAAGTCGAGCGAGCTTTGACCGTAGCCTATGATCGATTACGACACCGAGACACTCTCGCGTTGATTGTCGCCCATCTGCAGACATTCTGTTGCAAGCTGGAATACTGCTAGTCATGGGTGGAAGGTGCAGATATGCGCTCTACGGTTGAGTCTAACTTGCTGAATCCGTCGCGAGAGGGATCGGTACTACTTATTGTAGATAGAAACTCTACAAGCTACTCTACATCGACCTAGCCTCCACGTGCTTACGAGTGCGGCATAAACCATGCTTGGTTGCAGACACGGCCTTGATTACAACTCGCGCCACCTCTACCGCTGGAGGTGATACCCGACCCCTTTCTGATAGGGCTGACTGCAATCATGCATGGCTGCATGCATTTGCAGGTTATAGTAAGGGCATGTATATAAACTACTATCATGCAGCGCAAAGTGCTTTGTTGTCAGCTCGTCACGAGTATATGTACTTGTATCTCCCGAATGTTTATTGCTTGTCACTTGTATCTCGCTTAGTACGTTCCCGTGTTAGTAAATCTGCCCGTGCACGCTTCGTCTGGTTTGTGGTTTGCCAACGCACACCCTCCTCCTCGAACTTCTTGGCCATCTACAGATAAGTCCGTGCACGCACTAAAATTCCGTACGACTTTTTGGCTCTCTCCATACTTTCTTGAATACCCCATCGGATCCTTTCTTTTCCCGACAACAAGCTGCATTGGCCACTCGAACCTTAGATGGTCGCAGAAGATTGCATGCGGGATTCCAGTAGCAACGATGCAGATCTCAGGACGTCTGAAACTAGTTGGGGTCTCTGCCGAGGTGTCCCGACATCTAAATGAGTATGTATTCACTGTCCCACACTACCAGACAGTGTCAGCCTGAATTGCATGCAGATCTGAGAATCGTCAACACGGTACCACACGACTTCTTGACACTATAGTGACAGAACCTAGGGGATACATTGCGAATGCAATCGTCCTTCACTGGCACATGCTTGCTGGCTAAACATCAGACCGAGGTTCTCCTGAATCTAGACTGTCGCGCTGGCATACATCGGCGTCAGCAATATCCAGTGGCCTGGTAGGCATACGATGATCCTGCGAGGGGATGATATCGTACTTCGAGACGAGACTACACGTGAGAATAAAGCTGCTTACGTTCTTGCTCCGAATGCTGAGACCTCCTAGGAAATCATATCTTAACAACCCAGTGTGTTGTCACAAACTAGTATGCCGACAAACGATGATTTCATCTCTATCAGAGATGATCTAGGAACCGCCTATGTGGACGAAGAAGATTCCACGGAATCAAACATCGAAGACATGGAGTCGGATTTAGAGATCGAAACACCTAGGACTATTGATTATTGGTTTGGAAAGATGTATCTCAGATGCACCGTCGCAGAAGAACTTCTGCATGACTCGATCTACAGAGAGCCATTGGATGTTGTTGATGTAGGACAGTTTCTTAGGTTTTCATCATGTATGGATAGAGAGTCGATACTGACACTTTTTAGTCCAGGCTAGATACAAAGATTCAGCAGTACCCATACGATGACGTTTTGGTATCCTTGCAAGCTCAAGGCATAGCCAGACCTGACTACGTTGCTGCTAGCCGCCGCCCGGCTATCACTCAAATCGAAATGAGTCGCACGGCCTTGCTGACACTTGTCGGCAACACCATTCGCACTGGTAGAAGGAGTGAGAGAAGTGCTTTGCTGGCATACCTTCGCAGAGGCAGAGGAACCGATCTCCTAAGTCACCCTCGAGAGCATCTGCACACATCCACATCGACTCCCCGGGCAGAGTCTCTATCTCAGGGAAGAACTTGGCCCAGCCAACCAACGATTCTCGAGGAACAACATGTCACACCTTCAACTGAGCAAGATGGACTACTTGAGGAGATGGCAAAGTACACAATGACCTTGAAAGAGTACGGGGATCGCATCGATGCACAACCGTCATACAAAACCATCACAGTTTCACAGTATCCCCCTCGGTTCAAGTCTGTCGTGTCTTTCAAAGGGTTTGAGAAGCACGGGGAGAGCAGAACCAAGAAGGATGCAAAGCATGTTGCCTCGAGGAAGATGTGCGAGAAGTTGAGCATCCGACCTGCTTAGCCAGCGTGGAGTAGTCTTTTTACTCCTCGAAAGTTACGCTTCCAGCTAGATTCGTAGTGTCTGAACAAGTTGTTCCATTTTCGATATGTCGAAAGCACAACCAATGATCGATGTTAGTGAAGTGCTTAAATCAGCTAATATCTCATTCTCGGCAAGCAAAAAGACAGCAGCGTAGCTTGACGTAGGGGTTGATAAAAGCGCAGACATGATTCATATATTCAATATACTTGGATATAAGGCACCAAGAGCCAGAGTCTAGCAATGCACCTCCAAGTAGGAGACATAGTGCTTGCCTAGTTTATACTCTCGGATCCGTAGCACACAAGATACTGCCCTGCTAACTCGTGTCCATACGAGTGCCAGCGACTGGTCTCTCGCCCTCGCCTATTCCTTTATGCAATATATACAGTTCCTGTCGACGCTGCAAGTGGGGTACGTAATCTGATCACAGCTATATACTACATCCCTTCTTGCTATCCCTCGAGCCATAATGGAAGACCATGACCCATTAATTTTCTTCAACCGTTTCTGCAAAAGAACCATGCACGAGTAAACTTCGACTATCGGTCTTCCATGACAGTGAGTTCGAGAAATCAAACGAAAATACTTTGAGATGCTCTGACATCTATGCGTACTCCAAAGCCATCTTTTGAATCTCGTACAGTCCGCAAAACAAATTGGCACAGGTTCTTCAATCATCTCTCTTGGCTGTTCGACTCAAAACGTGGCGGTCAAACCTTCACCTCGATATTTGTAGCTCAAGCTCTGCTCTGAACTGGTCCTTCGCTCCATCTCCCAGATATATCGACATCGGTTTGCGAAACTATAAAGAAACTTGGGAGTCCGACAGGCTCTTTGACAAGTAGATCGACTGTGAATTACCAACACCGTGTGAGAGTTTTCTTGTCACGATCTTACCACACTCTCGAAGAGTAGTCTTGTTGCGGTCTTGGCGGGGTCTCATTTCATTTACGATGCGGCTTTATTACAGCTTTGTTGCACGCTCACACGAGACGAAAACCGGACAAGATAATATACATCATTATCACTTTCTTCCATTAGGAGTTTGCCTGTTCTAGGCTTCTGGCCGGGCCGACTCATTAGCACAACATTCGACTTGGTCCAGCTAGTGCGTTTGTTGCCAATATATTCTCTGATATTCGATCACTGGTGGTTGAATTATGCTTCTAGTAGTATCAGTTGCGTCTGTAGATGAGTTGAAAAGCAATGGAGTTCAAGGAAAGTATCCATACTGGACAAAACAGCTGGCATGTGACATTGAATGCCGCGGGACGTATGAGTAGAATATCTTCCTTATGTGCTGCTAATACCGAGAGTCCGCATTCATAGTTCCTTCTACAAATTTGGAAGCTTAGATAGCGCATGTAGTCCTTCTAGGCTCATGCGGTACCTAGACCACAACTCTCTTATCGTTGTTATGCTTGCTCGCGATCCGAATCCATCACTACTAGTATGAACGTTCAGATGAAGCCGCTTCCATACGGCGACGTTTGCTGGCTAAGTGTGTCTGGTTCGTGACTGTTGTTTCCATTGTATCGTAGTTGAAGGTCATAGACCGAAGAGAAGTACCGAGTGGTATAGTCGTGGCCAAAAGCGATAAGCAGGTCCCTCTAGGAGAGCTAAAACCGACGCATGATGGGTTCTGTAGTAGATTTCAGTAGTCGTGAGTCAATGGAAAGACTACCGCTCAAACACGGATTGATGGATTTAGTCTGTGCTCAGAAGCTGGATTTTTGCAAGGTGTCGGGATTTAGACTCGATGAATTTCTTAATGTGATAGTCTATGCGGCAAGATGGTAGGTTTTATAGGCCCGCTTGAGTTCGTCAGAAGACTTGCGACCTTTTTCCGGTGCGGAAGTACTTGCCACATTAGTCTGGACGCGTTGTAACTCCATACACATTCTTAACGCACTTTTGCATCAGTAAACCAATCGTATCCCTGCCAGTCCCTCACTGGTGCCAGATAGTATCACAATCCTCGAACAAATTCTCATACAGCGTGTCATATAGCACCACTTACTGAGCTGTAAAGTAACCAATCTATATCTCAATATATGTACTCCACTCTCTCTCACACATGAATCCTGTCACGTTTTTCGCTAAGAACGTTGTTCCTAACCTCATATCCATTGCAGTTACACTTTCTTTTCTTGGAAATATTCAAGACAGCAATCATTCGCAATGTTAGTGGATTATTCAACAGATAGGCACATCTGCATGCAGTTGCGGGTCATCATCAGGAAATGCATATGCACTATAATCATACATAAGGGAGTGCTTGTTTGTTGAGTTGTTAGCACGTATGTATGCTTGCTTCTTACTACTCTATGCTTCTTGTTACCCATAACTCGGGCAGCACGTTGAGGAGTCCATACAAACTAGTACATATGTTCACAGCTTCACTCTCTTCTGCCGCCCGACTGGCTATACAGGCATCGATGAACTGCCCATATTGCTCCCGATAGATCGGAAAAACCTCCTCCCATCTCTCCACACTGACCCAGCTATCGGGAGCACAAAGAAGCAGTCGCGCCGGATACATTCTCAGTCTCTATGTCAATTGCAGCTCATTCAACTTGACGCTCAAATCTTTGATATCATCCTGGCTTAGTCGATATAAGCTACGACCTAGTAGTTAGAAGAAGGATCGGCGACAAGCACAATTTTGTCCTCCAAGTCATACTCACCATTTGAATTCGCTCGTCGCTTCAGATGAACGAGCTATCTAAGAAGCTATTAAAAGCTCATCCATTAGTAAATAATATTCAATCGTGTTGTTGATTGTTTTATTTCATGTTCTCTGCTGGATAGCACGATGCCAGGTGCAGGAGACATTTACAACTCCTCCATGTTCGTCTTCAATGATGATCTGAGGTCCCTGGTCCCTGGCATAATCCCGACACAACAAGACTCTCTCCTCTCCAGGGACGAGCATGATCGCCTCGGAATCTGGCTCCGTATGGATGCTTTTGGAAGGAAGATAGTTCGCCTTTATGCTGGCATGCGTGTATGGCTTGCTATCTTCAGAGCTCTTTTCAAGATATACATGAAGTTGGAAGGTACCAACTTGCAGTTCCCTTGGCGAGCTAGGACTAACTTCAACCGATATGTCTCCCCAGCTCGATTCGGCGCAACCAGAAGCCAGGTCATTGCGGGCATCATCAGCACTGCTTTTGATAGGCAGATCTTTGAGTATTGTCTCGTGAGATGAAATCGAGTTGCTCTGATCAGAGAAATTGCTCCTGAAACTTCCTTGCAGGGCATGTACCTCCCCTCTAGAGCTGTACGTCTCGTGGATAATGCAAGTATCTGCGGTCAATTCTGTTGCCGCATTGCTGTTTGGCCCCACGAACGGTGGTGATGATCTGATCATCTCCAGCTTTGGCGTGACCTTACCATAATTTTCCGGAGGACTTGGACTTATGCTTGACGCCAAATTATGAAGACTTTCTACCGATTTAGAGGACTTGCGTGCAGATCCTGATCTTTTCTCGGAACTCAAGCGATCAAACACTGTAAGCATTGCGTTTTCTACAGTGTTGCTCCTTTGTGGACTTCGAATGGGGGCCCGAGATGAGAAGTTTTCCGTGTCGTCACTCGTTGCGGCCGGCGTGGACAGCTTGACTTGGCAAATATTCGACTGACGTCCCTCTCGACTCTGTGGTAGTGGAGAGACTGTAGAATTAGACCGTGTAGAGATGACAGTATTATGCAGGTTAATCGAGCTCTGGAAAGGGTAGAGTCTGCCTCGACGACATCCTTGCGCTAGACTCAACTCTTCACGGACCTCTTCATCTACCTGTCCCAGTGCAGCGGACAGTCGATGCATTGTCCGAGCGTCAAGCCGTGGAGAGCCTGGGACAGTCCATTGATTGTAAACTTGGCGATGAGCCTTCGAGACTTGGAAGATCCCATGCGCTCTAATGAAGGCATCACAAAGGTAACAAGCCGCTTTCGACGACCCGATCATCCGAGGCAAGCTTTGAGATCTCCTGGTCTCATGATATATGGCCATCTGTATCTCGGCATGGACGAATCGATTTAGGCGAACATCAGTATTTGCCGATGACACAGGGTTGTGGTGAGGCACTATATCCAGGGTTAAGTGCTTGAAAAGCGGTCGACATGATTTGTACCGGCGGTTGCCACTACAAATCCGAGCCAGGTCACGACTGATCCTCCAGTAGTTTGACAATTTGTCCAGCTCTCGTACCACACGAACGTCGGGCTCGGAAGCGGTGATCTCAAACGATTCAAGATGACGATAGAAGCTGTTGTTTCCTTGTTTCATCTGATACGCCGCTTTGATGGCCAATTTTACCTCACGAATTGCATCTTTCCTGGGAGATCTTTCAATTTCGAGGGAGCAGGACTGGAAATTGGACAAGTCTTCAAAGACAGAGTTGACTTCAGGAAACTTGCGACGTCGACTTTCCAACACCCTAGTCATGAATCGATGCAGTTCTACGTTCAAGTATTCCCGCTTTGGCCCTTTCGTGTGACTGTTTTGCTCAAAGTGTATGCTTGAGAGGCGACCGAATATCTTGTTGATGTTTAGCCTAACGATGATATCAAAGATACCTTCTTCGCAATCGTTTCGTCGTAGATCTGTATGACTAATCAGCTAAACCATAGAGTCTGGTGGAAATGCACCACTACGTTTGGTACTGCAGAGCTCGAGCTTTCTGAGAATCTTCGAAATCCCTCGGTAAACTTCCGTACTGATGCCTTCGTTCGCTGCGAAGCTCAGGATGAGGCCTTGGCGACCCGTGCACCGCCTTATGGTGGCAGCAGTAACATGCCTCACACCAAAGTCGTTGGAAGAGATGAATGCAAAGTCGTCCGCGAGCCTGCGTTCTAGCTCTAAGGGTAGGGTGCGACCATCTCCCGAGTCGTGCTCAGCAACACGAGTGTAGTCGCGTTCACCCGGGACATAGGTTCTGTAAGTGGCAAGTTGATCGATATTTTTTTCGAAGGTAAGCCTGCTGACCTTGTCCCAGATGGAATTGGGTAGTGGAAGCGCTGTGTTGTCCATCAGATCTGTATGCAGCTGCTGAGCGTGTCTTTGCTGTGAAAGCTGGAAAAGCGACTCTGGTTACAATGACTGTCTGAAAAATCAGATTGGTGAAAGCGATTCGAAATCAAGTCGTGGTCAGAACCAAGTTCAGAGTACTTGCACACAGACTAGTCTACACGGCATATTTGTGTCAATTGTGCTCAAAATGCGAGGCACGAGCAATTCCGCTAGCACAATGCAACAGTCAAGCGACTTCTCATAGAGAGTTTGCGGCAGTACACGTGTATGCAAGCACTAAAATCATTGTCAGTTGGCTCCGACTGGCTGGATCTCGAGCCTGGCTAACGGATATTGTTCTACATTGGGAACACGAATTGGGTCGATCTGACACTCTTCGTAGGCGTACAAGCGTATCCATCGTTGCTTGGTGCGTCGCATCTGCAAATCCGAGCCTGTCGCTGTGGTGTGTCACAGCACCAACCGTGAGCGTATCTCTTTTTCTGGCTGGAGCGGAAGATATTACTGAGCGAAGATGGCGAGTCAAAATCTCTGCAAGACAATATATCCACAATGCGCAACAGTTGCGCGCGCGTCTGGAAGGAATAATTCGTGGCACGACAAGCATATGCAGTAAGCCAGAAGTGCACGTCCTGATGCAGTCGGATTGAGGAGGCTGTCGGTGGCGCGAACCAGGATAGTTGTAGGTGAACGTGGCGGTCACACAATCGTGCAGGCGTGACAATCAAGAATCCTGATTTACAGTCGTACAGCGGGAGCCAGGGATCCGTAGAGCCGAGGCCTTGGCAGCGCCTTGCGAGTTTGGCCTTTCGTGTCCAATCGAATGCGCCAGATACAGAGACAACTCATGCGAAGACATACCACATTTGAATCCTGTTATACGACCGGGAGGGTGGCGTTCGGGTAGTTCGGTGTCTTCGTTGTGAGTCGAGGCGCCGCGGACTGTACGAGAGATAGTAGACAGAGCATGGTGAGACTAACCGGCGATCGACTCGGGGTAGGATTGGGGCCACGCGCGCGAGCTGGTGATCAACTTAGCGATAAATTCCAACCGACATTTTACCGGAATCTTGCCGTCCCAACAATCATTTGCATAATTTTGGTTACAATTGCAAAGTTTCGCCTGATTTCCAGAAGATAGAACTACCAGAGGGAATTGGTACTCAGAGGTCGAATCAATACGTGTGTGTTGATTGAGTTGGCTAACTACTGTTGCAGCTCCGAAGCTCTTGTGTTGCGGATTCTCCGCATCACCTGACTTCCTCTTGCAACGTCTGTCACCCTGACTGGTATATTGCAACAGTTACCAACTATCCCAAGCCTCGACGTTGCAACAATCCATCTCACCAAGTCACATTGAGCTCAGACTTGAATTTCGATTGAAATACCCGATTATTATTGTACTGCGAGCTGGAGCAGTGTCTCCTGGTGATTCCCTCGAATTTCCAGCGAAGCTCCACGGTGCGGGGTCGAGATGCCAGCTCCGAGCGGTGGAGGTATAGCAGGCGAAGGGAGGTTCGATTTGTTGTCGCAGAGTAGCGTAGAAGGTCAAGGGGAGGAGGATCAGTTTATGAGAGACAGAGAACATGCAGAAAAGAGAAAAAGAGAAGGGAGACAGGGTGGAGCTGAGGGAAGTCCTCCGAGACGCGATAGTCGATTCACCAACGACTCCGACTCTGCATCGGCAGAGGCTACGCCTAGAAAGAGGCCCTCGCCTACAGCGACAAGAATGGTCACTAGGAGTTCGGAGAAAAATGGCAAAGACACCAACCACCAAACGGAGGGTAGCCCTACACCTAGTAGCGGCAGAAATAGCGACACACCGAGAGAGGTCACAATGAACGACATCATGCAGCACTTGATAGATACCCAAAAAAGGGCACAAGAGAAGGAAGACAAATATAGAGAGGAGATCAGACAACTACAGACGACAGTCACAACGCTAGTCCTAGACATCAAGAGCCTACAAGAGGCAGCCCCAAACTGGGGCTCCCTCCATTCATCGTCCCTACTGACAGGAACGACTGACTCTTTCGCAAGCATTGCAGCCCGGGGCGTACAGTTGCCAACTCAAGAGACAAACATAACATCAGCGCAGGGGACAGACATGACAACAACCAGATCAGCTAGGTCATCAGTATCATTCGATCTGTCAGACCAGTCAGTCCTCCACGTTCGCCCCTGATATCTGTAGGAACGTCGATTAGAAGCGCAATGAAAAAGACAAAGAGTCCCCTAGAGGCAGAGATGGTGCTAGACATAATCAGGTCCAACGAAGGACTAGACGATGTCGTCCTTAACCGGTTCATGATCAGACACACGAATGAAGATGTCCACCTAGCCTATTTCAAGATCGACAAGGAAGCAGAGAAAGTTGCAAGAGCCCACGTAGATGAATAGCTGCCTATGTTCCTTAAAGGGGCTAGGCTTATCGAAACTACCTGGTACCCAGTCAAAGTGGACTACATTCCAAAAATAGAAGCTACAGACCACCAGACTCGAGCAATTAGCCAGGAGACACGAGAGGCCTTTGCAGAAGAGAATGAAGTCGAAGTCAAGCTAATGAGATGGCTAGGAAGGCCAAAGGAACATGCCGCCTATGCATCAGCACTAGTTAAGTTAGCAACGAAAGAACAGGTCGAGAAGCTACTCCAGAAACAAGCGCTCGGAGAAGACGTGGAACTGTTTGGTTGCATGGTCCAAGTCTCGCCTTTC
>SWBJ01000494.1:0-31214 GCA_024195555.1 Aureobasidium sp. EXF-12298
AACAGTACTAGCCATTTCCTACCTTCAAGAAGCCATCTACGACGCCTGGAGAGGCAAAAAGACCCTATCACTAGTTTCATTCGACGTCAAAGGAGCATACAACAATGTTGCAACAGGACCACTTCTAGAGAGGATGAGACAGAGGAGAATTCCTAGGACTATGGTCGAATGGATCCAAGATCTCTGTACCGACAGGAAGGCGAGTGTAGTAGTTAATGGCTTCATATCAGAAGTAGGGGACCTACCTCAGTCAGGACTGCCACAAGGGTCGCCGCTTGCCCCAATCTTGTTCCTCTTCTTTAATGCAGATCTGGTACAAATGACAATCAAAGAAGGAGCGTCTATGGCATTTGTTGACGACTATACTGCGTGGGTAGTTAGTAACTCCGCGGAAAGAAACACAAGGATAATCCAGAGAGACATACTGCCGAAATTGGAAAGATGGGAAAAGGAGAGTGGAGCAGTATTCGAAGCCTCGAAGACAGCATTCATCCATTTCACAAGATATAACGATTTGCTTAGAGACAGCGACATGCCCCTATGCTTCAAAACAGACCAGATCCAGCCAAGTCAGTCGATCAAAGTCCTAGGTGTAATCCTAGACCAAGGGCTTCGATTCAAAGAACACCTGGCAGAAAAAGCAGAGAAAGCATTAAAAGCAGCACTAGCTCTAAAAAGGTTGCAAGGTCTAAACCCATCAACCATGCGTCAGCTGTACACAGCAACAGTCGCACCAGTCATGGACTACGCGTCGCCAGTCTGGTACCTTGCAGTATCCAACAAGACACTGTCTGTGTTACACAGAGCCCAGAGAGTTGCAGCACAAGCCATTGTAGGAGGATTCAGAACGCTAGGTCTCAATGTTGCAGTCCTAGAAGCAGGGATACCGTCTCTACAACAAAGATTACATGAGCAGACACTTAGATTCTGGATCTCAATCCAGAAATTGGAAACCTCACACATCTACGCAAAGCTCGCTAAGATTAAGCCAATCAAGCGATTCAACTCACCTCTCCGGAAAGCAGCAGCGTTGTTTAAGGAACTCAATGCAAACAGAGCCGAGAAGATCCCTGCCGTAGGGCGTGAGCCATGGAGCCCGAAGGCCCATGTGCACATACTCGACAAGGAAGCAGCTAAACTTGCGACAGCGGAAAAGCCAGCAACAATAGACCTATACACTGATGGTTCAGTCCGCAACGGACGAGCAGGCATAGGGATCTGGACATCAGAATGGGAAGTGTCGAGAACAACAAGAAGAGCCGAAGAAACGAACGTCCATCTAACAGAACTCGAAGCGATATGGATGGCTATCAAAGGTCTGTCACATGAGAACAACAGACTGGTGAAGATCAGGGTCTTTTCTGACAGCCAGAGCGCGCTTCGAAGCATCCAGGCTGCAAAGATCAACGATAGTCTAGGCCTGGTCATGAGAATCAGAGAGAAGATCGCTAAAGCGACATTCTCACTGCACTGGGTCCCAGGCCACGAGGGAGTCAGAGGCAACGAGAGGGCGAATGAACTAGCTCAGAAGGCGACAGATGTTGCCTCACCAATGCCTAACCCTGCAAGCAATGTCCCAATTTCAGCGATATACGCAAGAGCAAAGGTCATGGGCTTCAAGCCAAAACTCCAAGAGTTCTATGGCGCAACCACAGGCAAACATCTCCAGAAGATCGACAAGGCACTGCCAGGAAAACACACAAACAAGTTGTACAACGCACTCAACAGGACAGCAGCTGCCACACTGGTCCAGCTTAGAACGAACATATCAAGACTCAACACATACCTTTGCAAAATCAATGTTGCAGACACTGACAGATGCGAATGCGGAATGAAAGAAACAGTACAGCACTTTCTATTCTTGTGCCCAAGATGGAAAAACGAAAGACAAGCTATGAAGTCAGCACATGGCAACAGATACTGGGATTTGTCGTATGCACTAGGAGGATACTCAATAGCAGAAAGAGAAGGGAAGAAGGTTGATGGCGAGAAAGACAAATGGCAGCCAGACCTGAAAGCAGTCAAAGCCACCATCGAATACGCTATCAAAACAGGAAGATTGCATAGGCAGATATGAAGCAGCGAAAGACAGAAGGAACCTAACAGATTGACGCAAAAGTGCTCCCTACCCAACTACAACAACACAGCCACTACCTTGATCCAATCGCCTCTAAGCAGCGTTCGGCTGATAAGGAAGAACGCGACATAAGGAATCGCCCGTATGGAGGAGGCCTACACCGGCTAACAATCAAGGGAAGGAAGTGTGGAGCCACTCTTTAACAAAAGCACATTGGTGTACTAGGCGTTTGCGATGAGTTCAAGGTCTGAGAGACCTTCACCCTCCTTATATAACTAGGACCGATGGACGTGATTGGCTGGAATGCTTGTTAATTATGGACAGCTCATACCCCTTGCGGGGTAAATAGCTTAAGAAAATCAAATCAAATCAAATCAAATGTAATGCTGGCTAAGCTTGTTGACTATAGATAGCTCATATTTCCTCACAACAGCTTAACACAATCGAGACCTATTAAATGTGACGCTAGCTCATAATTCATGGTCCATTTGTCAGAATTGCCACCAGCTGCGTCGCAGTCGAGGGCTCGTCGTATCATGGGAGCTAGATTCATTGCAGAATAAACTTCTCACCATGTGCCGCTGATGTAAATATGGCGATCAGTGTTCACATCTCGGTCTAGATTCAGATTCTCAAGATTGTATTGGCGTCAAGCATCAATCATCCGGCGTGAAGTTGTGATCACTTCTTCGAAAGAGCCGGTACACGCAGCACATACCGTACTTCGGGGTTATATGGCGGTGATCAATCAACATCTTGGAAGATCCGCTGCTCGCTCAACGTAGATCCAATTTTCCCAAGTGATTAGCAATGGGAAGCGTGGAGTATCGTCTACTTCTGGTTATCACATTCGCACGCTAGGGTATTGCTGACGATCGCTTTGTACCATATATATCACGAATCTCGGGTCAAAGCGTATGTAACTGGCGATATGTAAAGATATGAGTCACGACCATCGACAACCATACCGGAGAGTAGGACGTGCAATGTCACCACAGCCAGCAACTTCGAAGAGACACAGCGCATCAACTCAGTCCCGATCCTCCCTGCTGCTACGACATTTGTGCGTGCAGTTCATCATGAGCCTTGCGGCGAAGTTTTATTCGTTCGGGAACCCATTTCTCACATTATCATACTTGCTGAAAGGATACTGTAGCATGTTGTCCGTGCTATCCATTCGATCGCCTCCAGCGAGCTTCAACTGATCGACTACCTGTTCTCATAGTCAGCTAGATCTTGATCGTCCCGGCCACAAAACTCACGGAGTCGATGATACTTCTCTCGTCGGTGCGATCGCCGCTGCTTTCCCACCACATGGCACCTCCTAGTTTTCGCTGCTTAATGTAGTTGACTTTCGCTGATGTGCTAGTCAGAGTGTCGTAGGTGACCATGAGCCTGTTCACAGAATCATAGCTCCAGCATGCAACAGCTTCCTGGTCACAGAATTCTACTGCTCCAGGTCTTGGTAGAGACTTGGAGTAAGGATGTTGTAAGCGATATGTCCAAAGAGCAAGGAAGGTGCATACAACGAGCTTGGGGACTTATTGTCCTACCTTGTAATCCCAAACACCGGCCTCCCAATCATAAGTATCTCCAGATCCAATATATGGGGATCCGGGACCCGCAGTCTCAGCGAAAACGCGCCCATACAGCGGCATCCCCAAGACAACCTTCTGTGGCATGATGCCGGCAGACTTGGTATAGTAGTCCACTGCTGCTTCGGCATCGAAAGGTGTGCTTGCTGTGTTGTTCTTTGACGGAAAGATGTTCGTCTGATGACCTGCTACGGCGGCCCACGAACCCGTAAAATCATATGCCATGAGGTTCCAGAAATTTACGTAACGGTCCATCTCATTGAGTTTCATCTATTTGTAATGGGAGGACCCACTAGATGATGCCACAGTCAGCAAGAAACGTGAGGGCTGTGATAGCTTGGAGGCAAGTCCGTCAAGCTCGGCGCGAACTGTACGGAGCAATGACACATAACTTTGCGCGTCTACATCATTCTGCGGATATTCCCAATCGATGTCTAGACCATCAAATCCAAGGTCAGCGAGTAAGGCAACCGCCGTTTGAGCAAAGTTCTGTCGGCCGTTCTCTGTAGCTAACACGCTCCCGATATTTTCCGAGTATTTCGAGCCTCCAATGCTGAGTAATGTTTTCAGCTTTCGATTCTTTTTCTTGAGAAGGAAAAGTTGTTTCAAACAGCCATACAGGTTGGTACTGATCACGTTCCTCACACGCGTTATCGACCACTTATTCCGCGCATTGTGTACCACTGTCACCTGGAGTCCTCAGTCCTCTATGTGAGTTCGAACACGAGACAAAGCCTTTCTGTGATTGACACGCCAACACTTGTCAAGGCCGACGCATCCAGTCACCGTCTCCTCAGTCAGCGTATAATCATCGTCTCACGAACCTGCCTAACACAAACCGCTCAGTCCCATCGACTCCTCCCGACGCTTTTCGAGAGATACTCGTGTCAACAACCACCAGGGCTGCGGTCGCGTGCGTCAGCATATTCCTCGTTACGAACACAAGAGTTGGGCGGCTGTCGCAAGTCATAACGAGCATCACACCGTCCGCCGCCTCAATCGTTCTGCCGTCACGTCGTTCTGATTTCTACTTCCCTAGACTCTATCTCCCACAACAACCAATACATGTCCGTTCGCGCAACTCGCCGATCACGAACATCGATCGATCGTGTTGGCGACATCCGTCTTGTTGCTTCTCGCAGACCCAGTATCCTCTGAGGGCCTTCTCGTCCACCATCTCAATCTTTCGACCACTCTCGTCGCTCGTCGTCGCAAAATCTCTTGACATCAATCCTTGCCGACTGGACGACGTCTCCTGCGACTTTGTCTCACACGTCTGGCCAGGCCGAGGCAGACACTATGGCACGGCCTCGATCGTACCGGCGAAAGATCCAAGAGTCAGTACATCTGCATCCATATGGTTGACTCTCCGGGACAGTTCTATTCTACAACCTATGGTTCATCTGGACCAAATGCAGACTGTCTCCTATTGATAGCTGTCTCTGCTCCACACATGGTGACACAGCTGCGCGCTGTAACCTCGTGTCTGGTCTGACACTCTCGCCTCTGCTCAACAAGACGGCCATTTCTTTGCGGACATCTTTGCGTGCGCCAGACGCTGTCCCAGACGATCGACTGGGTGATGAGAAGCAGATCCGTCATCCCATACCTATCTTATCGTCCGTCTTCATCGCCAGACACTCGATGACTGAGTTCACAACTTCCCCCGACTTGTCGTTCGTCGCGGCTTAGAACTCGGAAGATTCGCTAGCGTCGTGTTATAGACCCCGACAACCACCTTTCATCACGGTAAACAGAACACAAATGCTACTATGATGGCTCAAGACAATATCTGCTCTAGAAACATGGGCTCTGATATGGCTATAGTGTGCTTGAGATCGTAGTCGCAGGCTACACCAAGCTTTGATGGAGCCCACATCACCTACTCAAGGACCGGTAGCCCGCACCCTTTTTCCTCTCCGACTCCATGACTCGTCGTGTGCAGCCCTTGATAACCACCCTGGGTGCTGTATATATCTCGTAATTTTGGTTTGTGGATTCGACCTTGGAGAACTAGGCATTGAGTTCGTTCAGGACTCTGTCCATACCAGCCCTCGATCTCGCTCCAGCTTCGAAGATTCGTTTGAGTCGCCCGTTCTGTCGATAGGTATTCAAATACCCAACACCAATCACTTCCCATCGGCCTCCGGCTGGCTGTGTAATTGTCAGATATAGGGATGGCGATAGAGCAACTGATAGCAGCACTACTCTTTTCCAAGTGCGTCGAAGTCTTGCAACCTGGTGTTTGACATCAAGTCTGTGATAAGTGCCGAAAGAATTTTCGAATTGTGCGTCATGCAGTCTAGACGTAATGTCAGTCTCGCAAAAGCTTGCTCAGCTGTTTGTACGTGTCTACTAACGATCGACCACTGAGCTGTGATTTCGCAGCCAGAAGGTCGTGGGTAGTTGCATGACACTGTAATATATCCGTGGCATCGAACGTGTTGTCCAGAATCGAGTAGATTAGGTATATGACCACCAGAAAGCTGCTTTGAGACCAGCTATTTGCCACCAGGGATCCTGTGCTGAAAGCCAGAGTAACCAGATTGAGGACAAGCGATCTGATCTCCTGGTAGTATGTATCGATCGCGCTGATCTTGTTGATAGACAGCCCTTTCTTCGACTCGTTGTCTGTCTGATCCCAGCTCTTTCTTTCCAAGGTACTCATAATGCTTCGATGCGTTTCCCTGTTGGTGACCGCCTGGAGCACCGCTTTGCAGTCGGAAATGATCGGGTCGATGGTAGCAAAGACAAGGCTACTCACAACGATCAGATGTGCTTTGTCTCGTGCGATGAGGTGTTGTACGAGATAGGACTCCATCAAAGCACAACAGCCCTCAAGGACCTCGAGTGCACAACAGGCGAGCATTACTCGAGCAGCGGGCTTATTCTTAGGCAATGCAAGGTGAAAGCCTTTGATCCAATAGCTGAGACCATAGTCATCGGTATCTCGTGTCGAATGTGTAGGTAGAAGAGGGTCGACTTCTGTGGCAGGCATGCTGTCGTTGATGCTCGGAGGTAAAGTCTGTCAACGTGGGTAGATGTTCGTTTTGGAAAGCCCACGAAGCCCCCGCACCGAGTGATAGAATATGCAGAGCTTTGCATGTCAGGTACATGCGATACCACACCCTGGCAATCTCCAGGATTGCCAGACGAGAGGAGTCTGGCCTCTTTCCCGCCCCACGTGTAGTACAGCGATAGATAGATTAAAGTGTACGAATCATGCATCTGGGAGTAAGCGAGTGGGCTTGTGAGTTGTAGACATTGAACTAACTGCATGTCGACAGATGCAAGTAGGAAAAGACCAATTCGAGACATCTATGACGAGCATCTCTATGCAGAGCGAGGTTTGCAGCTCGAATGCGTTCGTTGCTCGGATGTTGTTGACGCATCCCAGAGCGAGTGACATCGCATGTCTCTGTGCAAATTGTACCGATACGTCTTTTCGCAATTAGCAGTCGCAAGAGTATGGTTGCTTTGATCGAATGGTTAGTTCACAGCTGAACAAGATTCCTCTCTGTGAACGACAGTACAATAGATAAGAGCTGAATTGAGTCTAGAGCGAAAGGACCAGGACGCAAGCTGGTACTAACGCTTTGATGAGCCTCTGACCGATCGAACAATGGTCAACTCATCAAACTGCGGTACCATGACATCACATTATCATGGAACAAAATCCAATCAGTACTATCTCCACTCCTCATGTCGAGAGCGCCATGACTTTGAGTGAACCAGACGTATGTGCGGGCACAATTAGTTGAGCGCCTCGCAATCAAAGTCTGTTGACCTATCCATCTGGTCGACCGAACTTCCAACGTCGAACCACCGAATGTATCAGATATTGATCTTGCAGAACCAACAATCAGCGCTGCAAGCATGAATTGCATCAAGTCTGTCCGATCTGCCCTTGATGAGTGCCAATCCTCGCTCGGTGGCCACGACCATGTGTGTTCATAGATGTTGTCATTCCTTTCGCTATCATATCAAACCCACACATGTTCCGAAATGATGTCGCCGTGAGCTGAAATGTATGCGAGGGGTCGCTTTGATGAACATGGCTAGACGCCACTCACCTCTGGTGTGATAAGATGCCTTTGTTGAAGCCACGTCGGCTCCGCCGCACGGGCTTTGGTGCAAAGGCAACACCGACAGTGCGAGAATGTTACCTATCTGACCAATGGTGGTCGTGCCGAATAAGAGTGAAAAGTGAAAACTGATCGGAATGTTAGTCTCGATGTTCTGGATAACTTGTTAATGTCAGTTATCTCAGTTGGCCTGCGGTGAGAAGAATCTTCAGCATGGATGGAAACTCCTTTTGCCTTGGATCCTGATGGGTCGCAAAGAGGCTGGACAGCCCGAGCTGAGATCTAAACAGAGGCCTGATACTCGGTCAAGTCGACGGATCCTAGGTCTGTAAGAGAAAACAAAGCGTTTTACATTGTAAATGCTCCCCAACGCTTCACTGCTGCAGATCTTGAGATCTAACCGCAGTCGCTTGGGTCATGGCTTGACATATAAACATATAGAAAACATTGCTAAATAGATAGCCTTGTGCGCTCGACCACAGAGATTGCCGAACGTCCTGCAAAGACTTGACATTGTGCTGAGCTGCATGCGTTACCAACGCAAAGTTCAACGTAAACATGATCGTTACTGAAGCAACGTCCACACGAAACGGACGCGAAGTTCAAACAGGTTTGTATCGTTAACTTGTCCCTCCAGGTGGCATGTCGGCATTCCAAGAACTGTCACAACTTCGGCTATCTGTTCCCGTCGATCTTCCTGACGTTTCTCAGACCCTCGCGTCGATGGCGGACATGACCATGACTGCGACGGTCAGCGTTTTACTCATTGCCATGGGAAAAGTTGGACGGCCAGCACAAGTTATAAAGAGCACAACGTCCTTCATCGCTTCGCGCGGGATCTGGATTACAGCAACACCTCACTTCCGTCAGTGGGCAATTCAACAACCACTAAACCTACACCGACGCCCCCAGTATAACGTTCAGTTTGTTATTGACAATTAACCTCCCACGCTTGGTGTCTACCAGTATCTGCTCATAAACATTCATTTCGTCCATAACGCTTTTGAGGTTCTCCGAGACTTCCTCTTGCGGCATCATCACAAGTGGGTAAAAGAGCCAGGCTGCCCTTCCCACAAGATCAGCATTGCAAGCTGGATAGTTTGGATCGCCCGATTCCCAGATGCGCGGATGTATGAACCTCTTATAGGGAACACCTTTATCGTCCAAAGTGGCTCGCTCGAAGAACGATACACAACATCCGCATATTTCGGCAGGAAGCATCTTCTTATGTGATCTGAACTGATTACAGATCAGTATCCATTCACGAACCGATCCTTCGATGATCTCACGCATAACTTGTTCAGGTCCTTCTGCGAGTAACGTTGTTTCAGCAGATAGTCCTACTAGCACATTAGTATCAGACTGTATCCTGGCTGAAAGAGCGACGCACGAGGGACTGGTGGAATGCTCCAAACAGTTGTTCTTTGGTGATCTTTGCTTTGCATGTCGAGTCCAGGCCAGGAAGATATTCTGGGATGCAGAGCTTGTAGAATGCCAGCAATCCCGCATTCTGCTCTCATTAGTCGCGAACTTCTCGACAAGCATTTTACTCACGAATGTCTTCAGTTCGCGATCATCCAATGAAGGTGTTCTAGGGGAACTGGGGGAAGATACAAAGATTGGGATGAGCATCGCGAGTTGGGAACATGAATTTATGATCGATATCACCAGGTAAGAACGATTGAAATCGATAACCAGAAGTTGTCTGGAGATTCTTAGCATTGTTGAACCTTCACTCATCGCTTTATAGCTGCAAGACGATTGACGCTGCCGTACTGAGAGATGTCTGTTCAACTGGTTGTGTTGATAGACAGCAGTCGCCTAGCTAGTCGCGTTGGTGGCTGCAGATGTCATATCGAAGCTATGGTTGAGTTAATCTAGCGACAGCTCTGCATCACCAAACGACCAATTGAACAGCTTTGTAGGAGTGAAGACAACATCAGGCCATACTTTAGTACATACAGATGCAAGAGAACAAATAGTCATCAGGACTTGGCGGCGGCAAAAGCTCGTGCTGAAATGAATGTGAAATTGCGTGGATTGCGCATCGCATCAAGATGGGCCTGCGGTATCAAGAAGGATTACCCAAAGTGCCTTTTGGATCTTACCCCTATATTGGGTACACTCCTCTGGAACATGCTCGTTCAGGGATGACTACCATACTTTGGCACGCCCCAATACTGGTAAGAAAGAATTTGTCCGTCAACACTCCATTGCCTTCCTCATACTGATTTTCTAGAGGGAAGAAAGCAACTTCAAGATGGAGAAGATATTCTTCCTGGCCAATAGTAGTCGCAGCTGGATGTAGTTGTTGGGGAGACAATCTGTTGGCGTTTAGTGATTATGCGAGACTAAGTTGTCTGCAAGCCATAACCTCGCAACGTTTGCGAGTACTAGTATTGTCGGCATGACTAAGGGTTTTTTAGACTCCGGCACCTGTTTCCTCCGTCTAGAACTGTTGTGTGGGATCGCCATTCCAGCTCTCCAGATTTGATCCCGTGTTGACTTCCACAACAAGGCATTTCAAACGATAAAGCAAGATCACGTTGACGTTCTGCTTCTCTCACAGTATAGAATCACCCTAAGCCCCGGGCCGGATACGCGAGTGGCTCATCGCGAGTAATATCTCCGGCATACTCAATCGCATCACCGTGCATGGCTACCAGTGGTATTTGTCTGTGCGCCGCTTGTAGCAGTGTCAGTGCGACATAGCACCTGCTGTATCAGCAGCACAATTGTTTGAGCAAGTTTCAGTAGAAGCCGAACATGACAAAATGTTACGCAAGTATGTACTTGATCGAGAACGAGCAACTTGTTGATCAAAGGCATGTCCAAGACGGATTGCACTTATTGATCGAGCAGTAGCCTGAGCAGTATCAAACTGTGCGATATCTTTGAGCTTGTGCCCTGCCACGATGCGACCCTCTTGAGCCCCCAGGTCTTCCAGACTTGATAGCCACCGACCTCATATGTACTTGCTCAAAGACACACTTTTGAGTTGCGGATTACGCACGTATCCACCAGTGCCTGCGAGTATAACTTGAGTCGGCGCTGAAACGAGAACATGGTTTCTGTACGGTGTCAATTCTAGTATGTTGGAGACTTAGTCTTGGTGATTTACCTCAGTCGGTGCTTCGGACGAAGGGTCTTCAGCATGGACGGAAACTTCTTTTGGCTCAGGAACCGATAGGCCGCAAAGAAACATGGAAAAGTCAAGATATTTTCCGAATAGATGCATAGTGGTTGTTCGAGTCTATGGATTCCAACTTCAGGAGGGGAAAGAGAGCTTTTTGTATTGGGCAAGTCTTCAGATACAGCTGCAGTCGGCCAGGATATGTCTTGGCTTGTGAATGCATGGGTACTATCAGGATGCGGATCCCTCTCTTCGTCTGCCTGCAGACACTATTGAATGCAACGCAAAGACTTCGTCACATGCAGAGCTCCATCCGTGGTTGATCTGACGTTCACAGCAAACATGATAGTCACCTAAGTACCAAACAGAGATGGCTACGAGAGCCGGAACACCAGTTGCATGAGCGAAAGACGTGGCGTGGATCTTGTTTGCTTGTTGCGATCGAGAGCGAGCATCATTGATCATAGTGCAAATTCCCCAGCCGCATCAGCTTCCGTTCAAAGTGTCCGGTACTCTAGGGACGAGTTAATCGTACACAATGAAACCGAGTGACGAAGTCGACGTCCGATCATCACTTTTGATCAAACACGGCCTGATTCTTGTGGCTTGCAATGGCATGTTTAGTCACCAAGTAGGATATCTATCTGCAATATTGAGAGGTATTGAGCTGTCATGACGATGTTTATAACTTCAGATGCACCTGGAGTTGTGCTGAAGCACGTTCAAATGCTGAAGCAAAAGTCTGCGTTCCTAGCACAGTGAAGGTTTTTCGTGTTGTAATAGCTTTCTAGATGCACACTTTCATGCCAGTGCCGATAACGAACGCACTTCGTAAGAGACGCAACGGACAATCTGAGAGACTGTCCTTCGTGTGACTCGAAAGGTTGAATCACAGCTTGAAAGATAGCTGCTTGCTAGGTGTACACAGCTCTCTGAAACCCTGTTACTGGGTTTCTTTGGAATTGTCTTACGGTGACTACTTCCGCAGCTCCTTCCCCGGCGCGAAAGAATCTCCAGTCCACTGTCTCAAGAATAAGAAGCATCATGAGTTTGAAAGACAAGTTCTGAGGTCATACTGCGGGCCTCGGAATCGATAGTTTCAACCCACTTCATATCCCTCCCTTGGTGCGCCTCGAGGGGGATCAGAGATACACTCCATTTGAGATCCATACGTTCGAGCTGTTTTCATAGTTCAGAGATGACATCTTGAGGAATTCCCGGTCGCGGACAAGTCCCATACTCATAGAGCGTGAGATGACGGGCGCTAGTGTAGTGCCAAGAGTGGGTATGGACTTCGTCAAGGGAGCCAAATTGAGCAGGCTCGCAGATGTCTGTCAGTCTATCCACCCGGTGGACCATTATCTCGTTCGATTGCAATTCGTGGTGGCCATGTGCGCGGCCGATGCCCCAATCTTGATGTTGTCCGAACCTGATCGACATTGCCCCGATCTGTGAGAGCTCTTCTATAGTCGGAGCGATTGCGCATTCCAGAAGGGGAACGGTATTGTGAGTCCGACTGGGGGTTTACGAGTGCAGCAGTCATTTGTCAATACGGTTCGCGCTCCTAGAAGGTTCGGAGAGACTATCTATAAGTGATGGAAAGAAGAAGGATTGGGATAGAAAGAATAAATCGCGGTCGCATGTTGTCGCCCTCCGTCTCCCCTCCCTCGTCAGCCCCACTTCGTCTCTCACAAGGATCTTGGCGAATCAGCAGACGCCACAAAGCGGAAAAGCTGTTTGTTTTTGTCCAGGTTTGACCGCGTGACCAGTCCTCACCACACAAAGTCTTGTTGCAAATTCTTCGGGATGTCAATTCCAGTATCTGCGATCTTTTGTTTGTGAGCCGCACCTCAGTCCGTTCTTGAGGGGAAGGATTCCAAATCTGCGTGGAAGTTTCTTCTGACTCAGATGCCGCAAGACCTCAAAAGAAGAAAGGGAAGTCAATATGGAGTCGGAATAAATGCATGTGATCGTGGTAGGTCTACGGAGAACCATATTTCCATTTCCAAGAGGAAAGTGAACGTTTTGTATTGTGGTTGCCCAACAATGTGGCATCGCAGGTCTCCCGATGCAACTCCAGTCGCTCAAAGTCTGTCTTGGCACATAGTCGTTGTGTTACTATAGGCAACAGACCCCTCCGTTCGCTTGCCCACAGTGACTGCTAGAGAGTTTGCGAAACATGTTTTTCGTCACGACTACTAAGAACTTCACAGTTCAGAAAGATGCGGATTTACCCGTACATCCTTACTTCAACTCACACTCGTGACTCTGCTCTTCGAGACTCACAGGGAAGTACGCCTCGACTCTAACACCATGTGATCATGGTCAACAGTCTTTGGAACTACCATTCTTCGTTCTTTAGTAGTTAGCTACTGATCGTGCTCTCCACGAGACGCAAGAGAGGGTTTTGACGGCAAAACCATACATGGCTCATTCACTATACATCAATGCCCTCTTCTGGGTAAGATAATTCCCAACGTTCAGAACCGCTTTGCCCTGACTTTGAATGATTGTGTCGGGGTCGAACGCTGCGAAAAACGCAATGCTGTATCTCTCCCAGGGTTTGACACAGGACTCCGACTCTGTGTCCCCTTCTGGCCTCTTGATACTCTCGCAGACTCGATGCCGAACACCTTTCCATTGGCCATCGGTCCAGCGCTCGAGGAGGTAACCAGTGTTGACGAATATTAAATTCGGATTCGGGTCAACAGGTGAGAACGTTAGTTGCTCAATCGACTTGTTTGTCATGCTACCTTCACTTCTGTCGCTGACCTCCAGTCCAGAGGTGCCATCCTGAAATATGAGGGTCAGACTGCCGAAATCTATATGTGGGGGGTTTCTGCAAGATTGGTCGTGAGGATGCGACCTCTTGGGGTAGTGAATCAGGCTCTGGACAAATTGACGGTTAGAATGTGTATCCACAAGAGACTTTTTGGCTGGCAGTGCATCTGAGAGGCATGCCAGAAGATCACCAGTGAGGTCAGAAACTTTCTGTATTGGGAGAGGTTACATTTTGCTGTAGAATCTTGGGTGCTCAACATGGCTTACCTGATAGAACTCTTTAAGAATAGGGCGACTGTTCGGCAAAATCTCTTGCAAGGGCCATCTGTCTGGGTCTGGTTCATATACAGCGTTGTCAAAATCGAAGTTCTCCTTTTCTGTTCTGGCGCCGCGGACTTTCTCGTTGGTGGAGTAGCCACTAGTTGATTCAATGGATGTGCGTGGCAGATCTTTCTTTGCAGGATGCGTGAAGAGTTCTCTACTCTGTCGTAGTCAGTGGAAATAGTAGAAGTGTGACGATCTCGCAAGCATACCAATTTAAAACATGTATCCAGTTCTGATCTTTCCACCCCGTGGTTATCGAGATAGAAACAACCGTGTTTTCGTAGCGCCAGGTCGAGTTGCGTGGTTACTGTGCGGCGACCACTCAAGGATCCTTTGCGCCAACTGCCAAAGTCAATGATCGGTGGTTTGCGGATGGACATGCTGCGTCAAGAAAGAACCGTGATATCTATAGAACCGTTAGGGACAGCTGAACAGTCGAGAAAAGGAATGGCCGAAGAGCCTGGTGGCAAACCCCGAGATCTAGTCAGATGCGGGGACGCTGATGTCATCGGACAGCTCCTTGGCAAGCATGATCGGCATTGACAATGGATTGACGATTCGCGCTTGGAGAAGGGAGAAAGTTGACACGAAACCCACGAAAAGAGTGCACAACTAGTCAACCAAAACCGCAAACTTCCTCGCCAAACCTCTTTGCCAGCCCTCAGATCTTCCCCCTCATCGACTCCGCCAGGTGACTGTCAGGCTGAACCATGACGAGCCAATCGACAAGGAAAGTACCCAGACCAAGCCACCAATACTCCCGCTTCTGCACGTGTCGACTCCAAGTGTCTTCCGCCTTCTTCAACAGCTTCTCGTGCTCAAGATCCCTCCCCAACTTTTTCTGCACTTGGCAGTCACAATATCCTACGATCGCCGGGACAAATGCCGTTACTTTTTTCTCACACTCTTTGGCCCACTTCCAGACATCTGTCCACAAATCTTGTGTGAGTGAATCTGTCATCTGAGCGAGCAAAGCTCGACCAATGTATACCCTTAGGGTATCAAACTTCGTGGCCCAGGTATGTGTCGCA
This sequence comes from Aureobasidium sp. EXF-12298, assembly GCA_024195555.1. Taxonomy (NCBI): domain Eukaryota; kingdom Fungi; phylum Ascomycota; class Dothideomycetes; order Dothideales; family Saccotheciaceae; genus Aureobasidium; species Aureobasidium sp. EXF-12298. The sequence goes on from SWBJ01000494.1 coordinate 15,027, forward strand.
GCTTCGGGACGGTGCAGGTCATCATAAAGCCTTCTCAGTTCCACAGCCCTCCTATCCCCTACTTCTGTCGTCTTGCCGGAGATCTTGTCAGCGATAATTTGACACATCAGGACCTCTGCTAGGCATATCTGAAGGGAGCGATACTCTCGGTGGTGATCGCGCTCAAGACCTGCCTTCAATAGTTCTCCATAGCTAGCAATGGCTATGCGAGCGGTCTTCTCTGCCGACAGTAGATCTCCTTGCTCGCACGTCGAGGCAATGAGCTGTTCTTGAACACTGAAGTTCAAGCCCCCAAGGCTAGCTTCTTGCATGAGAGATTCGAGAATAGTGACAGATGTTTGGAAGTCTCCTTTCCAACGCATGATCTTCCCTTCAAGGAGGTGGTAGCGACGTAGTTCGTATCGCTCCATGAGTGAGAAACTCCCTCGAGCAATGCAGCTGGTCTTGAACTTGCTTGTAAGCTCCAGGGCACCGTCGAGGTCGCTTTCATCGAGCATGATGAGGGTTTGCGCCTCAGAGCGCAGATACTCCCCGTAGACGGCAGAGTCCCTCGGAGTTATTGGTGAGTCTTCATCGAAAACGAAGACATGATCGTTGCTCGCCAATCTGCTCGAGATTTCCCTCTTCCTCTGACGGGCACACATTTCTAAGTATCGAACAAAAGAATTCCCACTAGCACTTCTTCCTAACAAGTTCTGAACGGCATCGACGATTGTTGACTTCCAGTGACTATCACCGCATCGAGACGCTAGAAGAAATGTGAGTACGATAGTGTAGTCATTCAAAACGACGGATCTGTTGAACGAGTTCGAAATTGGCCAATGATCCAGCGTGTGTTTGAGCAGCGGCAACAAAGCTCGTACCGTGTCTCCGAAGCTATGCCACAATCAGGTAAACCCACAGACAATGTGTTGAGTGGCATGTACCTACCCGATCTCGTCGTAATGACCAGGGAATGCATGCGATAAGAGCTGAAGAGCGAGTTCCCATGATATCGAAAAGCTGTGACGGTCAGTCGAAAAATCTGACACTTCGTAGGCACGTTTCTTCATAGGCCCGGGCACCGCCTTGATAGTGTTGGTCGTGCAAAGAATTTCAATGGCACGATCCAACTGTCCCCTGTCTTGGAAGACACGAGTCGTGGATTCAGGAGACGAAAGCTGGAGGAACTCAAGTTCGCCGTCCTCCCCCCAGCACTGCCGCGGGCGTGCCAAACGGTCGAACAGCAGCTGTGGAACAGGTTTAGGGTTGAAAATCCTGATCAAATCTAGTACCAGATCGTGTGGAGCGACGACCATATGGATGGGTTCTTCTGACGGCGCGGCAGATCGAAGAACTAATGGCTGCATGTAAGATTGCATCAAACATCGCTGATCGTCATTAATCTCAGGAAGATCTCTGTCCGAAGCTCCTCTGTATGATAGAAAAGAAGCAATGCATCGTGTAAGAGCTCGGTGTACGTTTTCATCCCTGCATTGTATCTTGTAGTCAATCACTGATTATGTCAAGATGGAAGTACGGGATGGCTTACAATGGAAACTCGCTTCGACAGAGATGTATGGTCTGGATGATACATAACAAAGCCTGCTCAAAATACCACCTCGGTGTGTCATCTCGCAGGCCGTGGGTGCCACTGGATTTATCACTGTCCATCCAGACCGTCGAAGCCGTTGCGAATCTCTCTCCACTGCGAAGTAGCAGCAGAATCGTTCGATGGATTCCACCGCAAGTGTTCTCGTTGTGATCAGCATCGAATCGTCCATTGCGGTTTTGGCTGAGCTCTACAGCGCGTGGAAGCAGCTTGATCACAATCTCACACGGACGGAGGAACGAGAAAAGGTTGTCCATCAGGTGAGTATCTCTGCGTTGAGCTAGATGACTGCAGCAGATCTTAACCAGCTGTGCCTCCAGAAGCGCCAGGTTGTTCCATTTACTCAGTTGCGTATCCTCGTTCATTTTCTGGTTGATGGTTTTGCAACTTTCTATGTCAAGTTCGAGATATCTACGACTTTGTCAGTATCTTACATCGAATGCGGGAGATTAACAACTTAGAACTCGATCCATCGATAAAGCAGAAGACGAATCCTGGATTGAGGCGCTTCCACTTTTCGGCTTGGAGGGCGAGCTTCGTGAACTCCCCACGAGTGATACAATTGTCGGGTAGATGGCTCGGGGCGGCAAGCTTCAAGATGTTGTAAATCTCGTTAATCGCGGTCGATTTGCACGTCTGGTTCTGGGCCAACGTCGTCTGATGAATGGTCTCTCGGCGCCGTTCTGTTTCCTGATCAATCATTTCTGCGACTTGGCGCAGCATGATAAAGCGTTGAGCGTTGTGCTTCTTGTCCAATATCTTGACGAACGAAACCAGCTGTAAAAGTTCCGCAGTCGCAGGACAGCTGTCGTCATTATCCTGGCCTCTGAACCACCAATCCTCTTGCTCCTTACTCTTGTTGAGTAACTTGACGTTCAACTCTTCGATGGACTGGACAACAGGGCGACCTGACCTTTTCTTCTTCAGGTCAAGAAGGAGCCTCTCAATCCTGTTTGCTCTCGCGGGTGTCAAAGAGCAGACACTTTCGCTGCCAAAGAAGGACCTTGGGCTTGTAACATCTCGAACAGTGGAGTTCGACTGGAAGGAAGCACTTCTTAGCGCAGGCTGAGAACGATGCTCAGGAACCAGACCTCTAGTAGGACTTATCGAGCATTGGCGACGAGTTGGAGATGATAACACCCGACCCAGGGCTGGTGCGGCTGCTCTCGTGATTCGACTGTTGAGTCGTCGCTTCTTCGAGGGTAAACTCGTCAAAGCTACGACTCGGTCGGGCTCTTGATCGCTCGTAAGTCTTTCTATATGGTTCATGACATTGTCAATTTGTTGAACATATACATCGTACCCCGTACCTGAGCAAAGAAATGTCCGAGCTTGCTCTGATAGGTCAACAATCTGAACGGACGAGTGAACTGATGAGCTGCCAGTGGAAACAGGCTGGAGTTTAGTTGCAACAAACCTTAGCTCGCAAATAATCCTCAAGATGCGTGAGACCATGCCCGCGTAGTCTCGCACACGACTGTTCGAACAGATGAGAAACTGTTGGTCGCGAGGTATTCATGGGATGTACGGACCGAATCACTCATCACTAGTTGCTTCCTAGGGTTTGAGTACAAGAGCCGTTGTCCAGAAGACAGTGCGAACAAGTCGGACAGAGTGAGCATTCACCCCATGGGGAGCCAAATATGTCCACAGCAAACAATGCTAACTTGATCAGTACGCACGGATCGCCTTCTGCTCAACGCATTCCAGTTCTGAGATCCGTTGAACACACAGCGATCCGTGCGTGTTGAACAAAGCGAGCAGGCACGCGGTAGGTACTGCATACGTACTCACTATGTGACTTGGGCCAGTCATAGAGCGATCTTGCTCAATCTCAGCCCACCTGAATTACGGAATAACCGACAGAAATAGATTCCGGTGCAACCTTCGATCTTGCTGTAGAGCAGGGAAGACAGTCCCCTCATCCATATATGACACCTATCTAGCGTGCGTACTTCGCGTCCTGGCTGCATAAGCCAACAAGAGCGGCAGCGTCAAAATGGTCATGGGCTGCTGCACGATGTTTGATATGGGAAATCACGCATGTCCGAATGAGTGAGCATGGAAGAGTTCCGGCGCGGATGCTGTGATTCATGTGTGTGCAGCAAATCAGAAAGTCGGGTGATACTTCATGCATGTCTCGTGTTAAGGGGCACACGCTAGCAACCATCGTGGTGGGCTCGGATTTGAGCGGATCACGCTAAGCTTCTTTCGGTAGTAAATACAACTGGGCGTTACAGAGATGACAAGGAACGCACCGCACGTAGAACCTTTCGTTTGTTAGCTGGACGAACCATCCGGGTCGTTCTATGCTTGATTCCAAATTGCATTCGACGCAATTCCAGATGAGCCATATGTGATCACTTCGTGTTGTCTCTCTTTAGTCATGCGGAGCGTATTGTATCGTACCAGTCTCTCCGATCACACCTGGAAGAACAATCTTGCTGGTGCAGATTTGCTTGCACAGCTGGAGAGTATACATATCTAGCTCCGCATGCGACCGTGTGAGCTGGAGAACATATATATGCTAATCCACTGGGGAGTTGCAAGACATCTTATGCGCCAGCTAAGAGCGCGTTCAGATTGACAGCCTTTGAACGACGAGAGACTTCGACCCAGGAGCCGTAATCTAAGGACGTAAGCTTCATACAGTGTGACTGTCCACTCTCCAGTAGGAGACATATTAAGTCCCACCTATCCTTTACAAAACCTTTCAATAACGCTAGCCGAGCAAACATTTGGCTTAGTGCTCTAGAGCCCGTGCGTTCAACGGAAGGCCGGCGCCGAGGGTCCACGATTCCCCACCAACAAAACCTGCTTCACTAAACCATGCGGAGTAGGCGACACCAGAACGATGAGCGCAGATGGGTCAACTCCACCACGTGCCGCAACACTTATGGTCGAAGCTCCATTCGCCTCAAGACCCACTACATACAGAGCTCGCCCGGAGAGCGATATCAGTTGACAATTCATTGAGTGGGAGGCGCGATTGACAGCGGAGGCTCCACAAAACCCTGCTTCACTGATGCGTTCCAAGACGGACTGCAAATTTCATCAGGACTCGAAGTTGTTGTATAAAACGATGGCGCTGCTACTACTCACATAGCTTTTCTCGACATTCCGTATCGAGTCGGACATCGCAGAATGACCGTTGTTACACCATCTGCCACAACCTTTGGATCTGTCAGCATGGCGGCGCCCGATGTGTATGTCAGTCCCAGCGCACACAATCCGCCGGCGCATACTCTGGAACTGTCGCAACTCGAGCAGTCAAATCCCCGTGGCTGGGTTCGCCTACTATGCTTCTTCAAGTCTCATCCTCACATTGACTCAGAAGAGATTGTCAGAATCTTCCGCGAGGGGCTGAAGTCAACTCTCCAGGCCATTCCATCCCTCGTGTGTGAGATTGTGCCTTTCGATGATGGCAAGAGTCCAACCGGCAAGATCGCTCTCAAGCACGGTGATTTCGGGTCGCTGAGAGTGCAGGATCTTCGCGGGTCTGGCCTGAATTATGAGAAGTTGCAAAAGCGAAACTTTCCTCAGTCGTGGCTCAAACCTGCCGACCTTTGTGCCTGTGGTGTCTTCCCCAAGCCCGACGAACAGCAGCCAGTCTTCATTCCGCGACTAAATGTCATCGAAGGTGGTTTCATTTTGACTCTACACTGTCATCATTCGATCTTCGATGCTCAAGGAATCAACGAGGTACTCCGAGTTTGGGCTAGAAACTGTCATCACCTGCAAGACAAGAGTGTCCTCAAGTGTGATTCTCTGCCTGTCGAAACTTTTGATCGGACCGCACATAATGCTACTCACGAGCCGACCGCTGAAATGGGTCGTCCAGAGCATCATCCTGAACTCATCATCGCTCCCGAACCGATCACTTTTGGAGAAACGGCCATGAAAGACACGCATCAATCCCGAGTCTACCGAGTGTCTCCTGAGGCTTTGACACAGCTGGAGCTTGATTGTAGCGAGGTTGGAGAACACTGGACATCGACCAACGATAGGGTCACTGCATTGATCTGGCACTCGGTGGTGCGGGCGCAGGTTGACCCCGACCGGCTTTTGGACAAAGACACATTGTCACATCATATTGTCAATGTCGACCTGAGACTTCGTTCCGAACCACCTTTGTCAAAGAGTTACCCCGGTTGTCCGATGAACTACGCTCGTGCAGCGATGAGACTGAGAGATGTATACAAGTCTCCAAGCCTTGCCCCGATCGCCTTCGCCATCAGGGAGGCGATAGATAAGAGAACGCCTGAGTATGTCAGATCGCTCATCACACTTCTTGCCAACGTTCCTGGCTATGATCACGTCGTGTCGGCTTCGTTCCCAAACCTGATGGCGAACGACTGCCTGACCAGCACGTGGTATAAGCTCGACATCTACGACCTTGACTTCGGTCCAGCGATTGGAAAAATCGAACGAGTCAGATTCCCTACTGGGGGACTGTTCAATGGACTCAGTATGATCTATCCGCAGGTCACCAGAGGCGAAGACTCGGGTATGGAAATTGCAATTGGTCTGGATAGTTGCAATTTCGAGAAGCTCGATCGTGATCCAGTCTGGCGCAGATATACAGAGCCAACAGATTTTGGGTACGACTGTCTGTAGGGGACGGAGATAGATCTAGTGTATTTGTCTCGTCTGAGATCAACTCCCAAAACTCATATCAAGCATCAGGCTAATCTCATCGAAGCATCGGTCGAGACTCAATCGCAGTACTCTGTGTATGGACTCTAGCTCTGTAAAACCAATCGAATTGAATGTGCCGCACGGTAGTCATCTTAGCAAGCGAAAGACCCACTGCCGATCGCAATCTTCTGGTTGCTCAATCTAAGAACGACCGCACCGTCGGTAGAGTGCGGCCTGGAATATACTGAGCCCGCTTCTTTATGTGTGGCGTGTTTTGTCTGAGCCTCAGCGGCTGATCACCATCCGGAACCGATCCGTCTCTTGCGACTCTTTGTGATCTGTAAATTTCACACACGAATGACTCCAATTTCTCAGGTAATCTAATATATACACAGATTTTTGACGGGTCTCCAACTGCATCTAGTTTGCTATCAGTTGATACACGTATTGTACTTCCTCGGGTATGTAAGCCCATCCAAGCTCTCATGTCATGACCAGGGAATCATGAGATTAAGCCCCGCTTCCTGCTACTCAAGTCTAGATATACTTTCAATCAGGTTCCCTTGCGATGGGACAGGAGCGGCAGAGTCACTTGTGATCCACTCTGTACTACCGCCTTCTCACATCAAGCCGTCCATGATGGAGTCATATGTTTCGAACAATCACACGTGCTCTATACCGAGTGATCTTTAAAACTGCCAATGTCCCCAGGGCGGACTTTGACTTTATCTCAGTCCAACATAAATTTGCAGTTATATGATGGTCCGATCAGTGGCAGAGCTCTACGGAGATCCACCTCCTGGCATCGATCTCTCGGCCAATCAGGAGATCCTCGACGACTCGGTTGTGGTGGTGCTTGCCATGATCGCTACATTGGCAGTTGCTTTTCGTATCCTCTACAAGAAGAGAAAAAATGAACGATTGCAAGGTGATGACTGGTTCATCTTGATTGCTCTGGTATGATTGGTTGAATTCAACCACGAAGGTAGAACATGCTAGCTGACTGACTGTTGAAGCTTGGAGAATACGGCACAGCCGCCTGTACGCTCGCTAGCAACTATTTTGGAGCAGGGAGACACGTCTGGGCTACGGACACGCCATCACTGCGCAAGATGTCGATAGTGAGTCATACTTCCCAATGAGACACTGCAATTGATCTTTGTCCTGACAATACTAGGCATTGTTCATTTATCCCTGGATTTATGTTGTCGCGACGGTCGGCCTCAAGCTTTCGTTCTGTTGGACGTACATGCGCATATTCTCGCCCGGCACGATACGCAGCACTATAAGATGCAAAACGTTGTTCGATCGGTGTCTAGTAATCTGCGTGCTTGCGTCTTTCGTCTACGCCTTGTCTGTTTGGCTGCCAATGACTGTTGCCTGTCGACCCCTACGTCACTTCTGGGATCAATACACAGGTATAAGCAACGGAAAATGCATGGATTACTTGTCAATGTGGATAATTACCGGTATCTTCAGCGCGGCCCTCGACTTAGTAATCTTGCTCCTGCCAATCCCAAGGGTATGGTCATTGCAGATGTCTCGGACGAGGAAGCTAGGTGTGATGGGTATTTTGGCTCTCGGTACACTGTAGGTCCCTGCGATCTTCTTGGATCTTTGTTGGACTAGATACTGATTGCATGTTGGTAGTGCAGTGATTGCAGCGATTATCCGGTTGGTATACATGTCTCGTATGATACACGAGCCTGACATCACGTGGGCTCTGGGACCTGCTCAGATCTGGACTTCGCTCGAGCCATCATTCGGAATTGTGTCTTCATGTCTGATCACAACCTTCCGACCCATAGTGAGCGGTATCCGCAATATCTTCGGACTCAAGTATAACAGAAACGACGACAGGGTATCTAACCAATACAGACAAACGATAGGCAGTATGGCTCCCCGCAGGGCTCCGTGTTCAAAAGCACATGGAGTAGAGGACGATGAGGAAGAATTGACGCTCTATCACGACGTGAGAAGATATAAAGTTTCTGTCACAACAGGGACGACCCAGCATGGTGTGCTGGACGCCTCACAGCAAAACATCGAAGAATCATTACGGCAGGAGTGGCGAGAGCTGTCACCAAAGGGGGCTCCGGATGATAGAATCCAAGTTGAGACAAGCTTTGTGGTCAAGAAAGGGTGATAATGCAGCGCCTATGGTGCTCACATGGTGCCCCTATGATGGGGAATCCATACCCACGGGTGGCAAACACATGAATAAATATACTACCTTCCCGACTCCATTGTTACAACCAGAGAAAGCGAGTCAAATAGTAGACCTGAGTTGTACTACAAACTGTGCTGGAATCGGAAGTTGGAATATGACGTCTTTAGCCATCAGTCGGGTTCTGCCGCAAGTGTGCTCCAGAGCGGTGCGCTGTCAAACACAGCAGCAATGCTTGGGCAATACCGCGACCAGTCATCGCCACCCTAAGAATTGATACTGCAAAGTCACGATCTACTTCAAATCAATTTGCAGACCCTTATTTGAGAATATGGAAGTTTCATAGACAAAATGTTTTGTTCGATCCGGTCAACACACTTCAGAATACCAGCACCTGCTGATCTCATAGTCTGAAGGGATTCCCGGATGCATGTTGGAAAGTTCAGCAAGTATTTGGTTTCCTATGAGGGGATGCCCATCGTGCAGTGATAATGATGTAGTTCCAGTGCTCCAATCGCGTGACCAGATCTTCTTGACATAGAAGCTTTTGAGTGAGTGGGCTGTAACCGTTGATACCCAGTTCTTGATTCAGCTTCGATTTGAATTGAGTCTCGTTGAAAACAAAACACAATCCCTGAGCCAGAGACTGATGCTGGAGTGTGACGACTGATAGCTGCATGATCTTGTCTCTCACTTCAGATACCAATGTACCCTGGTGAAGGATGGTTTTGGACATTAACATCCAAGGCAACGAACAGGTCTTGGCGCTGGGTAACCAATCTTGACAGCTACAAGCATCATCAAAGGAGATACGGCATGTTAGCCTTACCCGAATGGAGAGGCTTCTACGGCGACTAGACTCCCAACCATTACACCTGCGTGACAACGGACGATCGTGTGCTAGAAAATAATTTGGTGAGCGAGGAGCTGTTCCAGAGAGTACCTTGATCTGATCGAAAGCCTGGAGAGTCATCGGAAGATTTACACAGCAGTGATTCTAACTCAAGAACTACGATTGATACCATCGCGCGCGCCGTATCTAGAGTTCGCGCTCAACATGCCACTCCAACTGGTTCCAAGAGATTTTTCGTTGTCAAAAACTCCGCTTTGCTCCGTCTCAGCTCAGATGTAGCTCTGGAGTCTCATGATGCAGTACATAAAAACTCATCACACTACCCGGGTCATCCTACAAGTTAGCTCCATGTGATCGAGTACCATCAGCATCCACATCATGAATTATAGCGGATATGCCCGATCCGACTTGTAAGTAGTCACCGTAAGATTAACCTGTACCGTTGCACGTAGGCAGGCCTAATCCGTCAGCGTATCCGAAGCGGATGGGCAAATAGCTCGGTCTCCCTGTCTTCATACGACCAAATGGAAATCCTGCATGTAGTTTATGACATTCTACGGAGAAGCGTACTCGAAGATCAACTGCGTACCCACATCTTTCTGTCATAGCAATGACCTGCTGCACAGGCAGGGGAGGCGGTTGAGATGGGAGAAGAGATTGGATTCAAATCCACTTTTTGACTATCGAGAACGCCGACAGCTGCAGTCGCGAATGGTCGAGTCGGGGAATGCATTCCTGATACAACTATCCTGCTTTCCATTCCATGTTCTGCCATAAACGAGACAACCTGCATACTGGCCCTTCCCAACTTTTCTCTAACAACGCCATCTTTGCTTTCCTTCGCTAGCAAGACGCGGCATATGCAGCAGATCCTACAGGTCTGGATTCCAGTCAGGAACGCTTAAACCGCTCCACATGAGCTTTCACTTAGACGACTCTGCATATCACCTAGCGGTGAACACTATACCACAAATCGTCCTGCAGTGGACTGCAGAGACGAGCTGTCGGAAAAACAGGCCGCCAGACCACTGAACGTCTTCCATCAGCAAGCCATGATCATGCATCACGTCACTTGCACTCCTCGATCTCCCACCTGCTCCTTCAATTTGGCGTGATGCATCCGTGGTACGCGGAGAAGAGCAAGGTGTTTCATCGACCGAGATCGATCCGATAGGATGTCCTGCCCACTACCATCCGTAGATATCTTCAAAATGTCCCATTGCCATGAGACTTTTCTTCGTCATTCATTCTGCCTATCTTCCTTCTCGGCCAATCTACACACCAAAATATCGAACCTCTACCGTTCTGATTCATTTGGATTCCGGATCTTCCAACTGTACAACTATGTGTGATTACACCAAGGTCACATACCGTTGTGGTCATCTACGATACACTGTGCGTGCTTAGTGTTACAGATATCAAGAGACACATAAACGCTGTCCTCCTAATGTCGTTGCCGTGTAAGTCCTTCCACGGCTCATTCAGCTTCCGGCTCTCCTAATACTACGTGTATAGCGAGTACAGGTTAGATGAACATTGCGGTACTGTTCGCCATGTCTGGATTCACATACAAGTAACGTATACTGACGGTGAGCCTCAGGTGACTGCAGACCACGAGCACCACCACAGGGTCATAAATGGTCCACCAGCAAGTCATGATGTGAACAATATGTTCTCCACCAGGGATCTCATTTTATAGATTCGAGCTGCCACACATCGCTGCAGGTGTCTGGACATTGAACGGTGGACAGCTGTCTCTGTGGAAACCCTGCCAATGAGAACATCGACCTGTTCAGGCTTTCGAGAATACATGAATGATCTTTTTCAGCAATGGTACCCAACCATCCTTGTTCTTGGTTGTCGGCGACAGATCGTGGGAATTTCACCTGGTGCTTTGCCATCTTCCTATATGGTCAGACCTCTACATGGGGTTTCTAGCTAGCTTAGCAATTTCTTTCCCCTATCTGTACACCGCAAAGACTTTTGAATGCACATCGAACGACAACATTCCTCGATGCAGTAATACAACTATGGTCACATTCGTGGTCTTCACCTTGCATATCCCCAAGTCTCGAACACGCAACCACTTCATCGTCATTGGACCGCACCTAGGTGGTTCCTTTTGTGAGCAGAAGAAGCGCGTTCACATTTGTCTTTGCCATACATTCATACAGATTGAGGTACATTGATTGCCCGAAACCACTTAATCCATGATGATTCGCAGAATCATAGAACGGAGACTATCTGTGTAACTAGGAGGCTCTGCGACACTCCAGGTTGCATAAGCAGACCAGTTCCAACGACCAAAAATTGGTCAACAGTGCCGAAGATGATTCAGCAAAGACTACCTTCCAGGTCACTGAACATACATCTCGCGTGTGCTGAACACGGATCTTGCTGAACGATAGAGTAGGAATGTACGCGCCGTGGCGTGGGAGATATGGCACGCTGCCAGATATTGATTGCTCGTGCTAGAGCTCACCAGCCATTAGGGAGCCGATAGGTGGTTGCCAGTAACACTTTCGCTAACACACACATCGACCCTCTTGGTAACGACGACTCGCTCATTAGAGGCCGGATGGTCCTGAACGCTGCTTGAACCTGCACACACAAGGCTAATCTGCTCGTCTTGCGAGCGACCATCGTAGATGGAGAATGGTTGCTCATGAGACTTTGTCCGATCAGACTGTTGTGTAGATATCGTCCCAAGAGCTGCTGACAACATCTTTTGGATAGTCGGGCGGATGGAAATCAGACACGACGATACTATGCCGATGGCGGGCTCTACCGAGCTCCATATGAAAACATTTCCCATCGAGTATGTGACATCCGTGCTAGTGCGGAGAACTTGGAGGTAGTAGATTCGCAGCACACTAGCAAGACACACGCTTGAGATTGTCAGCGAACCATTTGCTTTTCCAGTTGTGCATTTGACGCTTACAAGCCTCCGAGCATGAAGATAGAGATCAGCAGGACTCGCTGCCTGAGTCCAAGGTTTAGCTGCAGTACACACGGAATCGGAATGAGCAGTATGACAATATCGATTAGCATGTTGATTATACCAGCGATGAGGAAGAATAGTGTTGTATCGATACAGGAGCCATTTCCAGGTTCTGTATATTGGTTCCAGAAGTGACTGATTGGTGTGCAGACTGCGAGCATGACGACCCAGACCATGAGCAAGTAGGCGCATGCTAAAATGCCACCGATCCAGACAGCTATCCGAGTATAGTTGTTGACTCCAGCGTATCGAGCACGAATACCAGTGTCAAAGATCCGAGCAAAGGAGAATATGAAGGACAGCTTGAGAGTCATTGCAGCTGCGCCGTAGACGAAAGTATAGCTATAGAGCACCTTGAAGATCATTTTCAGATCAGCCATCTGTAGACTCCATACATGTTTTCCACTGCCGTATTGACCACCCAAGATGGTCAAACCCATCGTTGTCAACACCAGTACCAAAGCGGAAAAGATCAGCATGTCATCCAGCCCAAGTTTTGCCTTGTTGATCTTTCGTGCCCACACTCGACCAGCGACTGCGAGGACAGCAAGTATACTCAGAGCAATAACGATACTGTTGTCGTGCGATGTGGTCGTTGTCGACAGATCCACTAAGAGGGGCGGTTTGCCGAAGATAGCGAGGACTGAAGGGTCCATGGTTGAGGGTGAATCTATTTTCTGTGCGATGGTCATTGTATCGTTTGCATGCTCCTGAACAGCGGTGCTCAACGTCTTTAAATCATCATTTCATACACTTGGCTGTGCCGCAAGATCCTTGAAAGTCCATACAAGGGCTACTTCTGGAGGACCCAATCGTCATATGGATATACTCGCTCGGTTCGACCTTGCCTCTTCCCACAGGAAAATCGACGGCTCGTCAGCCATCGACTAGCAAATTGACCATGTGCCTCTTTCGGAGCACGACGTGCGACTAGCTTCTGATACCTTACGCTCCTAGTTGAGTGAAAGTATTGTCGGGGGGTTACCGCAGTGTATTGTTGTGGACATTCTGCTCCGGTGAAAGAATCGAATATTACAGGCGACATTCTGAATTACGTCAGCGTACGGGACCGTTAATCGATCAGCTTGCAGAAAGATGCAGATCGACACAAAACTACTACCAAAGTAGATCCTTCAATGCTTTGTGTTAGAGTGTTCCATCAGTAGTGCCAGGCGACCATCATCTCCGACCCGCCGCAGCTCATGCGCATTTCGTTATCTCGTGAATGCTTTGGCGAGGTTCCGCAGCTTCATTCATATGGAATGTCAGCTGATGCCTGCTTCAAAGCAGACATACCCCGCAGTAATCTCTTGTCACCGGCTGGGACTGACACTTGCACATGTTGAATTTTCGACCCCGGCGCTAAGGCAGGCACCGCACAAGAATGTTTCACGGATATCAAGTCGACAACCAATCATTGATCAGGGTCTGGGGTCGGGGAGGTTTTTGAGAATATGTTTTCGCATCTTAGCGCGATATCATTCGCTTATAGAAAGTGGCATTATCGCAATAGATTGCCTTTGGAGGCTGGTCGACATAGCGCCTGTGGAAGGGATTGTAAGTCAGGTGGGAAGCGTCTTGTGCGAGCTTTGATCGTTGCATACGCCGTCACTCATATTTGAGACGTCAGTCGCTGTCGGTATTTATTTTGAGGATTGTGGTATCAGTTCCACAGCGAAACACCCTTGCGAGATGACTTCCAGTTGTTCGTCCATGGAACTCTCAGCCTTAGAGCAAAGTTGTCCACGTGGATATGTCAGGCCGCTTTTCTGCTTCCGGACCACTCTGGAATATGATGAAATCTGCGACCTACTCACTCGTAGTCTCGAAAGAACCAAAGAAGCCATCCCAATGCTCTCTCACGAATTGGTTAAGCATTCACATTCGCACCAGGAAGGCCTCTACAGATTGGCGCTGAGCACAGACCAAAGATTGTTCCATGTCAAAGATCTCCGTGGGGGCGAGTTTGAGCCCACGTACGAGCAGCTCAAGAAGGAGCACTTCCCTTCGTCTGCCCTGTCGCAGGATGTCCTATGTCCGGTGCCAATATTTCCCAAGGAAGCTACTGGCATACCGGTTTTCAAGGCGCAAGCGACGTTGATCGATGGTGGACTCATACTAAGCTTCTGCATCATGCACTTGGTCGCCGATGCAAGAACTATCTTTGAAATACTCAAGATCTGGGCTCAGAATTGTAGACACTTGCAAAAACCAGAGGAGACACCTTCCTGCCAGCAACTTCCTGCAGCTTTGTTCAAGAAGGAAGCCTTCACTCGAGCAATCGACAGCAGATCAACGCTCGCGCACCACGGCTTGTCTGTGTTTGAGCATCCGAACTACAAGGTTCACGAGTCGCCTCCAGATCCACCAGCAGCTTTGTTGATCACGAGCTTCCGGACCCGAGTCTTTCGATTTTCTTCGTCGAGTCTCAAGCGGCTGAAGAGCGATGTAGCGTCTGGTCTTGACGGCGGTCTGAGTATATCTACGCACGACGCCATATTTGCGCTTGTCTGGTGCTGCGTGCTCGCTGCACAAGTCGACCTTCGTGATCTCGCCTCAGACACGATGACGCTCAACACTATCTGCGTGGATGGTCGCATTCGATGCTCGGACCCATTACCGAAGGACCACATAGGTTGTCCCATGATTTATGCTATGCCTATGCTTAGAGTACGCGAAATACTCGGCACCGAAGATCTAGCGAGAGCTGCCAGTGCAATTCGCAATGCCGTCGATTCGGTCGACAAGCATTCGATTGCTGGCCTGGTCGACTTTTTGAGCTGTGTACCCAGCTACGACTGCGTCATTCCGTTGACCTTTGACGGCTTGATGAACACGAGCATCATGATGAGCTCGTGGTTCCAACTTCCATTCTACGAGATCGATTGGGGGAACATGTTCACTAACGGTCGTTGCGACCGCGTGAGGACTGTCCATGAGGGTTTCTTCAACGGATCTCAGTTGATCATGCCGAAGTTACCCACTGGCGAAATGGAGGTTGTGATCGGCTTAGACGAGAGTAAGTGGGAAGTGTTTGAGGCGAATGAGTTATGGAGAAGTTACGCAACTCAGGGAGAGGCATAGTAGCTCCCGAGAGCCATACTGAGATAGTGAGATGATAATTTATCGCGCGATGGAGACATGAAGGATCGGATCATCCTACTTCTCAAGTCACCTGTCAGTTCAAAAACGATTTTGAAAGATTCGGAGTGTTTGGAGTCAGATGTTATTGGGTTCTTCTGCCCGCAGCGGTATCTGATATCATGTCAAGCTCGTTTCTGGTATTGCTTGCATCATCTCGAGTGCCCAGTTTACAATCCCTACACTATCTTCGTCCTCAATCCACTACTGCTAATCTCCCTTTTCGATGAGTTGATGCTGGAGCTGGGCTTGTGTGTCAAGTATCCGGAAGCGATTGTTCAACTTTTCGGACATGAGTCAAGCAATAGTTCGGTTACAATCGCTTCTGGAGGCTTGAAGAGACACTGATGATTTGCTGTGCAGTCTGGTCGAATCGTGACACCTATACCGTGATCGAACATCGTAGCATCTTCCTACCAGTGTAGCGTCTTTCTACTAGGGGTACCCTCAGGACATCTTGACGAGATCGACATCTCATTGCTAGCAAGAGACAATCGGTAAAACTTCGTCGGTTGGCCCAGATCCTCTACTAGACAGATGCGGTAGCGGACTGAAGCCGTTCATAGACTCGATCGTCTGTCATGGAAAGTGACAGTCGGTAAAATCAGGATGGTGCGGGCGTGGGCTTTCAGCCTTGTTTATTGACAACTCCACATGGTCCAAAGAGTAGAAGCGGGTATCTGGTAGGTGACCATGAGAGTGGACTAAGCGACGTCAGCTGGAAGGTAGGCAACGCCGCGATTGTTATCTGGCCACGCGACATGAAGGAATTCTGATGGCTCACGGCCAGGAAAGAT